>SEYY01015681.1:20000-22500 GCA_009176605.1 Armadillidium nasatum | reverse complement strand
CATGAAATGTAATATCAGAATACATAACGAAATGCCGAAGAACAGAAGACCAAGATTCAGAAGAGAAAAATAGAATAAAAACACTCGGGAATTCATATCTGTTGTTCTACTGATGTTTTGACGTAAGGTAAGATTTAAGATGCTCTAAAATTATTCTAAAATCCTTTTAAAGATATATTAAAAATCTTTTTAAAACAGAAAATAAAGGAAAAGAAAGAAAAATAGAAAAAGGAAGAATATAAAAAATTAAAGAGTTTTATGGGTGTCCATTTTTTTTTTTTTTTTTTTGAATTTAGAAAAAATTGCATTTTTCTATTATAAATGAGAGATAGACCTTAATAGACTGATATCAAAGAGTTTCAGGACAATGTAGTAGCTTGTATTATAAAGGGCTAACATGTCTCCATCCTATTAATTGCTGTATTATTTTGTTATTACATCATTCCTGATAGGGTCGTTAACTCGATATTGATAATCATATATATATATATATATATATATATATATATATATATATATATATATATATATATATATATATATATATATATATATATATATATATATATATATATATATATATATATATATATATATATATCTTATATTTTCATCAAATTTTCCGACGCAAGAACGAATTCTCGCATTATTATTTTTAACCATGAATAAACTATTTTAAAGTCTTATGAAATTTTATATTATTGACTTTAAATATAGTGCAAAACACCTGAGAGCATTTTCTGGTTGACTTTTTATTTTTAAATAAGTTCTTTTGGTACGAAGGGGTGTGACTGTGACTATAACTAACTGCCAGATCCCAAGGTCAAAGAAACTAATTTCCACAGCTCTTTCTGACCTTTCAGTTTCAAATAATACACAAATGTTATCATGTGCGTTTAGTTTATGTATGTATTTCATTTTATGTTAACATTTATAATTTGTTTACATGTGAAAGCATTCCTATAATTTAATTTTATTACCACGGTGTCACAGTTTAAATATTAATTAAGAACGAAGGTTGGCATAAGCCATTATAATCGTCATTGGAAGCAATAGTCATGCAATTTATCTCTCTCTCTCTCTTCTACACACCTCAACAGAAGCCCTTGTGCTGACGCAAACTCTACGAATAAACAGATGAAAATGACGCTATAAAAATCTCATATGCAAATACCTCGTCGCCCAATTGTTCAATAATGTCGCAGAATGATAAACATTTTTTATTCCTTTCTTGCGTTCTACTAAAATATAAAAAGGAAAACTTTTATATTTTTATATTTATACAATATATATATATTTTTAAAAGAATCTGCTAAGCTTTCAACAAATATTTTTTATTGTACATTTTTGCTATTATTTTTTTTTTAATTCGCACATAAAATTTATTTATTTCAAAATTTATTTTATAATAATTATTATTATTATTACTATCATCATTATTATAATTATTATTATTATTATAATTATTATTATTATTATTATTATTATTATTATTATTATTATTATTATTATTATTATTATTATTATTATTATTATTATTATTATTATTATTATTATTATTATTATTATTATATATTATTATTTTTATTTTTTGTTATTATTATTATTATTATAATTATTTAGATATTTTTTAAGTTTATTATTTTTACAACTCGTGAAAATAAATTTAGATGCATTTAGAGTAATTGTAGTTTTTCAAGACACGTAAAATTCAATTTTTTAAATATAAGAAATAAAAAATAAACAAGGTTTACTTAAGAAAACTAAATCTTTAATGTTAGATCCTATAAAGGAAAAACGTAATACGTATATAATAAATAAAATAATAATAATAATAATATAATAATAATAATAATAATAATAATAATAATAATAATAATAATAATAATAATAATAATAATAATAATAATAATAATAATAATAATAATAATAATAATAATAATAATAATAATATATAATAATAATATAATAATAATAATAATAATAATAATAATAATAATAATAATAATAATAATAATAATAATAATAATAATAATAATAATAAAATAATAATAATAATAATAATAATATAATATAATAATAATAATAATAATAATAATAATAATAATAATAATAATAAGTATAAATATCATGCACATTTAGTAATTAATATTTATGACCTCAAATTAAAACCAAAGAAAATATAATGTTTTATTCTGACAATTATTGCCTATTAGTGCAATTATTACAAATTATTATTACTAGTTATTACAAAACATCTTTTTTTTAAGATATTACTCAGAAAGAAAACTAAATATCAGAAGGAATTGTAATAAGAAAATTATCTTCATAAATTATTACTAGGGGATTTTCGAAATATATTTACAAATATTATTATTACCAATTTACGTCCAATTATATAACAACTTTAATTGCTTAGTTATAATAAATTCCTTTTGTGCTTATGATGAAAATATTTTCTTATAGATGAACATTTTGCTTTCGTTTCATGTAACTTTAA
>SEYY01015681.1:7500-10000 GCA_009176605.1 Armadillidium nasatum | reverse complement strand
GAAACATTTAAAAACAATCTACTTGACTTTATTTCAGGTGAGTGTGAAAATTTGATGTTAGGTTAAAAAAAATATGACGTCAATTTTAAAGTTGAAGTCAAATCTTCATTTTTCTTTTTCTACATTGTAAAAAGTTTTCTGAAATTTAATGAGTTATTTAACACATAAAAAAACACTGATCTCAGAGTTTTCCTTCCATTTTTATAGAAAGTCATAAACGCATATCACATTACAAGGTTCATTAAAATGGAAATAATTTTATTTTTGTATGCGTTAAAAATCAGTATAACGCATTACTGCATGTGTTAATATAACACATGGGAGATTAATCTCAAATAAAAGGCGTAAAATATTCTCTTTCTATGTTTATTGTCTTTCATAGAAAAGTTCCTATTTTAATGAAATATATTCCGTGACTTTCAAAAGTATATATATATATATATATATATATATATATATATATATATATATATATATATATATATATATATATATATATATATATATATATATATATATATATATATATATGTATATATATATATATATATATATATATATATTATATATATATATATATATATATATATGTACAGTCGTGAACAAAAGTTCGTTCCTATTAAGATGGAAATAAATATTTATATAAAATGGAAATCATTTCATAAAAGCTCTATTTTGAATGAAAATAAAATAAAAACATTCAGCGGAGTTTAATTGAACTGTGATTGGCTGAACCTGAAATGATCTCCATTTTATATAAATATTTATTTCCAGCTTAATAGGAACGAACCTTTGTTCACGACTGTACATATATATATATATATATATATATATATATATATATATATATATATATATATATATATATATATATATATATATATATATATATATATATATATATATATATATATATATATATATATATATATATATATATATATATATATATATATATATATATATATATATATATATATATATATATATATATATATATATATATATATATATATATATATATATATATATATATATATATATATATATATATATATATATATATATATATATATATATATATATATATATATATATATATATATATATATATATATATATATATATATATATATATATATATATATATATATATATATATATATATATATATATATATATATATATATATATATATATATATATATATATATATATATATATATATATATATATATATATATATATATATATATATATATATATATATATATATATATATATATATATATATATATATATATATATATATATATATATATATATATATATATATATATATATATATATATATATATATATATATATATATATATATATATATATATATATATATATATATATATATATATATATATATATATATATATATATATATATATATATATATATATATATATATATATATATATATATATATATATATATATATATATATATATATATATATATATATATATATATATATATATAATATATATATATATATATATATATATATATATATATATATATATATATATATATATATATATATATATATATATATATATATATATATATATATATATATATATATATATATTTATATTTATATATATAATCTATTTCAGCTCAGAAACAACGACACAAAGATGACTAATTGAATACAAGCAATTAATTCATTTCAAATAATTAAAACAAAGTATCAAATATGAGTTTTCGAGGCCAATTTGGCTTATGCAAATGAGTTTGTGTGCAAGTTTAAATGGCAAAAGAATTTCAATTTATTTTTTTAAATACTCAAAGCCAAACTATTTGTGCTCTACGTTTTAGTCCACAGAAACACAAATAATATATATATATATATATATATATATATATATATATATATATATATATATATATATATATATATATATATATATATATATATATATATATATATCAAATCATAATCAAAATCAGATCCCAGCAAGGGTTTTTATAATTGTCAGCAGGTTCATTCGAGCACGAGCCAAGGGTTTCACTGACCAAATTGAAACATCCGCTTGTTCTCCAGGCCTAACGTGGATGCCTATTTTAATTCCACCAGATGATATACGCCGCTGGTGTTCTTATTACGCATTAGAGGGCGGAGCTAATCACAAATGCGAAATGCTCAAACATCTGTACTTCAACCCAGCTTTGAACCGGGTCTCTCGCACGTTAAGTGAGTGCCCCCTTAATTTGCCGCTATATATATATATATATATATATATATATATATATATATATATATATATATATATATATATATATATATATATATATATATATATATATATATATACATACATATATATATATATATATATATATATATATATATATATATATATATATATATATATATATATATATATATATATATATATATATATATATATATATATATATATATATATATATAATATTTTAA
>SEYY01015681.1:0-2500 GCA_009176605.1 Armadillidium nasatum | reverse complement strand
TGTCTCATTTCAGATCCAGACTATTCGACGTTTGAGATAAGTCCTGTGGGTGCAGTGTTTATTACTATTATTGCAAGACGTATCATGGCATGTGCAACAAGGCATAAAGACAGGCATGCAATATTCGGTTATCCACAACCACTTGTCGAAAATCAGCTACCACTGGCTGAGGATGTTTTTAGAGCCTACAAGTTCCATCAAGTAGTCAACAAAGATGCCAGTGTTACTCATCTAGCAAAGTTAGTGGCAACAGAAGTTAAAGGCATATACAATAAAGCAGGCATTCCAACAATAGAATTTGAAAGTGTTATAGTGAAAGTGAAGAGACTAATAGTGAATGTCAATGATTTGATGAAATATTCAAGAAATAAACAATCTTCTCAAAAATATCAAGATAAAATAAAATCATTTTCTTGTCTCTTCGACATTAGCGCGTGCAAGTGTGTTCATAATGGTATAGTTGAACGTAATCAATGTCAATGTCCCAATGAAAAGAAAATCCCTGTATTGGAATGGCAATTTTGGCTTGATCAAAACACTTCAAGACGCATGATAATAGGAAATGTGGACAAGGAAAGAACAGAGAAAAACATGAAACTTCAGGAAAGGAAAAGGAAACGGTTGACATTTGAAAGTAAGATGAGACACAAAGATACGCAAAAATGTGTAAGTTCAGTTGAATTATCAGGCAGTGAGAGTGATGTGCTAGAAGAATCATTTTCCTTAGAATCAGAAGAAATGGAAGAATGTCACCCTCAAAATAGAAACCAGTATCCTGAGTTGTGTAAAGCATTAGAGAGGACAAATGTGAGCAATAGAGATGCATGTCTCATAGTTAATGCTGCCCTCAAGGACCTCGGACTTGTGTCACCAAAAAACGTTGTTGATCCAAGTAAGTTACAACGCCAAAGAAAATACTGGAGAGACAAACAGTCAGAGAAGCATTTGCCTGCAACACAGAGGTATGGTCTGCACTGGTTTCGATGGAAAAATAGATAAAACACTTGTCGATACTGGAGGTGTGCGTAGAAAAGTTAGAGAAGAAACATTACGTGCTAGTGTCATTTCCAGATGCATGTTACATCGATCACGTTAGTCCTAACTCAGGAAGATCTCCAGATGTATTTAATGAAATTCTGGGTATTATTGAACGAACAAGATCTACAGAGACTTTAAGAGCAGTGATTTGCGATGGAACTCCTGTGAATACGGGTAACAAGAATGGAATAATCACACTGTTGGAGTTACATCTTAAAAGACCACTTCAATGGCTCATATGCATGTTGCATTTTAATGAACTGCCACTCAGGAAGTTATTTAGTGTTGTTGATGGGAAGACAACTGGCCCATCATCACATGAAGGACCTATAACCAAACTGCTCTCATTTGATCCTCAGACCAAACCCATCATTAATTTTCAACCAATTCCAGGCTCTGTAGTTGATGTTCCTGAAACAGTTACGAAAGATCTAAGTTCTGACCAGCTGTATTTACTAAAAATCTGTTTATTAATTCAGCAAGGGGTACAAAATGCAGATCATAATAATATGCGGTATTTGAAAACTGCACAGCCGGGTGCCTTAAGCCATGCAAGGTGGCTAACTAAAGCTAACAGACTGCTTCGATTGTACGTTTCAACAGAATCCGCATCTGATGATCTGAGGCGTTTGGTACGATTCGTACTGAACTTCTATGCCCCCATATGGTTCTATATCCGCTCCCATCCCTTCTGTCAAGATGGTGCAAAGAATTTTCACTTTATGGTATCACAATATCAAAAACTTTCTCCTGAGGATCAGAACATCATTTCTCCAGTGCTCCTAAACAACTCCTATTTTTGTCATCCAGAAAACTTGTTGCTAGCTGGTGTTGCAGATGAACGGGAAACAATAAGAAGATTTTCATGTCAACAAATTCTTCAAGCAAGAAAGAAAATATCCTCCACCAATGTGCAAGTTCGCTGCTTTGATAAAAGGCAGCTAAACGTCAATCTCAACGCCACTTCCTACATGGAAATGATAGACTGGGGGAGTACTCCTATCACCCCCCCACCTCTTCTTGATGATATTAGTGATGATATTTTGGTTAGTAATCAACAAATTCTCCTACCAAAGTATCCGTGTCATTCGGTCGATGTTGAAAGAAATGTCAAAGATGTTTCCGCTGTTTCTAGTAGGGTCATTGGTCATACTTCTCGACATGGTGCAATACTACAAACCAAACATTCTCGAATCGAAATACCTTCAGTACAGACAAAATCTGATTTTCTATGAGATTTTGTACTATGCAGGTTGTTTAGCATGTAAGAATGTAAGGATATTTAAGCTATACTGTATATCTGGCTATATATATATTTTTGTTTTTAAATAAGAAGATTCAAGGTAAAGTTGGGGTATGAAAACAAATCTTGAAGAACTTACTTTTAACACATTTCAGTTTGTATCTGAAGTGAGCACCAAAATAAAGTTGTTTCAAATCTGCACTACAACTTTTGTATCTT
>SEYY01015679.1:0-13783 GCA_009176605.1 Armadillidium nasatum | reverse complement strand
GAAGGCATACGATCCTGATGGTATCCCTCCTGTGGTTCTCAAAACTTGTGCTTCCGAGTTTGCACCCATGCCTTGGTAAACTATTTCGCCTATGTCTTTCTACTTCAACCTTCCCTTCTTTCTTGAAACGTGCGCTCATTCAGCCTGTGCCAAAGGAGGGGGACCCCTCTCAAAGCTCTAACTACCGTCCAATTTCTTTAACTTCCGCTCTTTCTAAAGTTTTCAAATCTATCTTTAACAGAAAGATTTGGAAAAATCTCAATTCTTCTAATCTTATCTCTGATCGCCAGTATGGCTTTCGTAAGAAACGCTCTGCGGGTGATCTTCTTTCCCTTCTCTCTGACTCTTGGTCCTCCACTCTTCGGCATTTCGGTGAAACTTTTGCTGTCGCGCTGGACATATCGAAAGCTTTCGATAGAGTCTGGCACAAAGCTTTGATTTCCAAACTTCCCTCTTTCGGAATCTACCCTTCTCTCTGTGGCCTTCTCTATGATTTCCTTTCTGGTTATAGACGGCTACCGTTCATCCTATAAATCTATTAATAGTGGTGTTCCTCAACTATCTGTTCCATCCCCAACACTTTTTCTAGTTTTCATTAATGACCTTCTCTCTGTTACTTTATCTCCTATCCACTCCTATGCTGATGATTCCACCCTTCATTACTCTTTTCAATTTTAAAGGCGCCCCTCTCAACAACAGTTACTAGACGCAAGGAGGGTTGCCTTGGAGCAGCTGACCTCTGATCTATCTCGTATTTCAAATTGGGGCAGAGAAAACATGGTTGTTTCAATGCCTCAAAAACTCAATTCCTCCATCTCTCCACTCGACACAATCTTCCATACAACTATGATATCTTCTTCGAAAACACTCAACTCAGATCTTCATCTGTTCTTAATATTCTCGGTGTTTCCTTTTCTCGTGATCTTTCTTGGAAAGATCACATTACCTCTCTCTTTCTAAACAAGCTTCTAAGAGGTTGGGTGTTCTGAGGCGCCTTCAGTATTTCTTCACTCCACCCCATTTGCTTGCTGTGTAAAGGGGTGTTGTTCGCCCTTGTATGAAGTATGCTTCGCACATCTATGTATTTGGTTCCATACATACAGCTCTCCTAGAGAAGGTAGAGTCTAGGGCATTTCGTCTCATCAACTCTCCTGCTCTTACTAACTCTCTTCAATCTCTTTCTGCGCTTCGAATTGTTGCGTCACTCTCTATAATATCGCTATTACAATGATACTGCTCTTCTGAATTCTCTCGTCACATACCTCCTCCACCGAGAAGGGCTCGTGCGACTCGACTTTCTACACAGTCTCGTCCTTTCTCTGTCCAACTCTCTGACTCCAGACTTAACCGCTATGCTCTGTCCTACATGTACTCTACTGGTAAAGTCTTGAACACACTCCCTTCTTCTATTTTTTCAACTTCCTATGACTTACACACGTTCAAACGTCCTGTATTTGGTCACGTCGGCCTTTAATTTGACCAGGCTTCCGTCTTTCCCCCTAACTCTGGTGGAATTTTAGTAGGCCGCTGGCCTTTGCCCACCAGAGGTGAAATAATATATATATATATATATATATATATATGCTTTAATTGTATATGTCGGTGCGGTGCGGTGCGTGGTGCGCTAATTTCGGTGCGGTGCGGTGCGCTTAGTTTAGCTTTTGGTGCGGTGCGGTGCGGTGCACTGCATTTTGCTTCCGGTGCGGTGCGGTGTGGTGCGCAATGAACGCCAACTGGTGCGGTGCGGTGCACGACGACCTGGTGCGGTGTGGTGCGGTGCGGTGCGGAAAATTCCGGAGCTCGGCCAACCCTAATATATATATATTATATATATATATATATATATATATATATATATATATATATATATATATATATATATATATATATATATATATATATATATATATATATATATATATATATATATATATATATATATATATATATATATATATATATATATATATATATATATTTCACTATCAACTTTCCCACTTTCGTGGAAGGTCCCCGCCATAATTCCCTTACAAACATACCAATTCTTACCTTTCAACACCTTTCATCACCGCCCTCCATTTCACTCTGTCCTCCGTAAATCTTCTACCCTATTCTAAACTCAAATTCCTTTCATCAAAATCTCTCACTCTATCCATCAATCTCCACTTTGGCCGTCCCTTCCCCTACCCCCATCCACCTCGGATCTAAGTACCCAGCCCACCATTCTCTCCTCGTTCATTCTACACGAATGTCCAAATCATTTTAGCACACCCTCCTCCGGTCTATCAATTACACCCCTCTTCCATTTACACATCTCCTTTATTCTTTCATTTCTAATCCTATCAATCCTTCTCAATTTACATATCGCTCTCAAACCTTTCATCTCAAAAAGATTCAAAATTTCCTCGCCCGAGCATTTATCATCCATGTTTCACACCCATACAATTCAGAAGGTAAACACATACATTCAAATATTCTTATCTTTATTTCTTTCGAAATTTTACTTTTCTTCAACACTTCTCTTATGCCCCCCCAACACTTTCATTCCATCTACCACTCTATTCTTTATTTCTTTTTTCGTCTCACCCTTACCTTCCACCATCATTCCTATATATTTGAATTCATCCACCTTCTCAAGTTTCTATCCTCCAACTTCTAAATCACATCCATTCCTAACTCCACATCTCCTCATCCCCACCTCCAATCCTCATAACTTTACTCTTCGCTGTAATGACTTTCAATCTCATATTTGCACATTTCCCCTCAAACTCTCTAACAAGTATTCTCAACTTTTCTTCAGATTCTCCCCCCAACAACGCATCCCCTGCAAAAAGTAAAAAATTCACATCCCATTCACCCTCCAAATTTCTAAACCTAATACCCTTCCCTTCTCTCTCCATTTCTCTAATTACACCATCCATCCATAGATTAAATAACATGGCGACATTACACTCCTGTCTCAATCCCAAACCAATCCAATAGTTCAATCTTCACCCTCACTCATGATGTCCAATTCGCAATATAATATATATATATATATATATATATATATATATATATATATATATATATATATATATATATATATATTATATATATATATATATATATATATATATATATATTATATATATATATATATATATATATGCTAACCAATCCAATAGTTCCCTCTTCACCCTCTATTCATGATCTACAATATATAATATATATATATATATATATATATATATATATATATATATATATATATATATATTATATATATATATATATATATATATATATATATATATATATATATATATATATATATATATATATATATATATATATATATATATTTTATAGTTGAGTTAGCTTCTTTCCTGAAGAACCTTAATGTAATTAGAAAGGTTAAAACCACCAAGCGTTAATCTACAATTCGCATATATATATATATATATATATATATATATATATATATATATATATATATAATATATATATATATATATATATATATATATATATATATATATATATATATATATATATATATATATATATATATATATATATAGTTGAGTTAGCTTCTTTCCTGGAGAACCTTAATGTAATTAGAAAGGTTAATACCAAGCATTTCCACATACTCATTTAATACAATGTGAACGTTTCATACCATATTTAGCCTTCAGCTTTTGTAAGATGAAAAGCCCTAGGTTCCACCTTTTCAAAAAGAGCTCAATGTGTGGAACCACCACTGATGTGTGATGTGTTTCCCATACATGGACAAACAACACTCATATAAAGAGCAAGCAACTGGGGTGGTGTGAAAAAATTCTGAAGGCTCCTCAAAACACCTAACCTCTTAGAAACTTGTTTAGGAAGAGAAGTAATGTAATCTTTTCAAGAGAGATCACAAAAAAAGAAACACCAAGAATATTAAGGAAAGATGAAGGTTTGAGTTTTGTGTTTCTGGAGAATATATTATAGTTGTGGAAGATTGTGTCGAGCAGAGGTATGGAGGAATTGAGTTTTAGTGGCATTGAGAACAAAAATATTTTCTCTGCCCTAATTCGATATGTTGTGAGTATTTTTTTAATCCTTTGTCAATAAATGTCTCTTGAATCTCATCTTGCTTGCGTTTTTGTTTAATTCGTCAGGTGTGAGTCAGAGAAGTTGACAGAGTCAGGGAGGGAGTTTTATTGAGAGGGCTGTGTCTTTAAGGATTAGCTTTTAACGATCTTGGGTCTTCTTCTTCAACAGTACGATCCATGGTTTAATACTAGTCTCCTTTGAACAGAAGTTGGTGAGTGTTCTTTTTTTTTTCTTACCTTTAATCTTTTACTGTTTTCCAGACCAGAAATCTACCACCTCTTCAATATATATATATATATATATATATATATATATATATATATATATATATATATATATATATATATATATATATATATATATATATATATATATATATATATATATATATATATAGTTCAATTGATTTTGGTAGTAGCTTAACTGTCACATATTGTTTTTTATTAATTTCACTTATCTAAATTTCATTTTTTAAGTCTCACCTCTTCTTCTATTTCTCTCTTCGACATGAAAGTCTTTAATAGAAAAAGCTTAATTAAGTTTTTGTTTTGGATTCTTCCTTTCATCACTAGACCATAGCAGTGTTTTAAGTCCAAAGTATGAGGAAAATAGAAGAAAAATATATTTATTCTAAACTTACCAGTGAGAAAGAAACGAGCATAGCAGATAACTCATTAGAAGTTCGAATGGCTGTTCCTTAAAAGGGAAGGTAAAGTGACAAAAAAGTCTATAAGACTTTTCAATATATGTTAACTGTAATAGTCTTTTTAAAAGGAGAATAACGCAAATATATGAAAACTAAAACGAGGTTGGAGAGAATCAGTTAGTGGAAAAACTTTCTCATGCAAAAAATATTTGATTCCACTCTTTCAATGTGATCATCTAGTATAGATGCGCAATAGATATGCATTATACAAGCATGAATAATATCTAACATAAAGAGAAAGAATCTAAGGTGTTGCAAAAAAAATTTGAATAAGCATCACACATAACTTTAACTCTATATGCTTTGACAGAAAAGCAAAACGATCTTTCAAGTACCACAAGAAAAATAAATAATAATAATAATAATGAAGGTAGCGCGAAATTTGAGTTGAATTTTCAAAAGTGTTAGTTACTCATCGGCTATCTTTAACCTTTTTCCTGTCATTGTAATGTTCTTTTAAACTCTTTATACAATTGTCTTAAAATGTGTTCATTCTTCTGAACTATTCAGCCAAACGTCTCCTGCTTGAATTGATCTCGTGTGATTCTACTTTCCAATAAAACCTGGAACATATTTCTTTTGAATTATACACTGTCAAATGGCATGGTGAGCTTCAGGATATTTCAACATTTGATTTTGGTTTGTTTCTCCTCTTCTGGTGGACTTCATGTGAACCACCGGACTCTTCAAGGAGGCCACATCAAAATAATATGCAGAAAATTTGTTCACTTACAAACATAAGAAACACTAGTATCATTAGCTAATTTAAAAGTGCATGATGCAAGTAAATTATCTGGTTTCATTTTCATTAAAAACACTGGTCTGCGTTTGAAAAAAAATTTTTTGATGTCTAATGCTTTTAAACAAATTTTATAAAAATAGACCTCGAAAATCAAGAAAATGATATTAGTTTTCCTCAATCAGGTCAATTTTTCTTGATTTGGAAAAAAATTTCCTTATTCATACTCTGTTCTTTTCCTTAGACCCTTTTTATATATCACGAATACACAGCTCGATGCAAAGTTTTGCAACTGCAAAAGCTCATGAAAACGAAAGAAGAAGACAAGACAAGAAAAAACAATTGCAGTTAAACCTTTTAACATTAAGAAAGAAAAAAATCGAATTTTTTTTTTAAAAAATGCAAAATTTAAGGAATATTATTTCTGTAAAAAATGTTTGGCACTTCAACCATGATTGCTAAATTTAATATGAAACGCTTAATCTACTAGTATTTTAACTTTTTAGTTATGAATTGATTAAGTCATACCACAAATTGGACTACTAATTAGGTAAAAAAAAAGAAGTCTTAATTGCTTTTCTCATATGAATGGTTCCAGATGGATCCCTTTTCAAATACCAACAGTAGTAGGCCATCATGTTAATATCCCAGTGACCTTGATACCTTCCCTCCATTGTTCGAATATCTTTGTGAAACCTTTCCCTTTGCTTCTCACTATAATCCCCAAAATTTTCTGGAATATATTCCAAGTGAAAGCCCAAAAAGTGAAGTTTTATAGTCATACAAGCTCCCAGGTTCTTAAAGCTTTTCAACATACTACTAACGATGCCTTTTTACTCGGGACTTCGTTGCAGTCTTAAAAAGTTAGTAAGTAATTTAAAATCAATCCAAGATTTCTTTTCTATTTCGTCCAGAGTCTTTTCAGACTCAGTCTTTCATTAAGCTTCTATTCCGAGGACAATCAAAAATGCCAATAATCAATTTCGCTTGTCTTAGTGGAATTTTTTAATTTTTTTTAGAAAGAAAAGCTTGCTTCTATTTATTCCTTGCCTTAACAAAATTATTCATCAAATTAGCTTTATATGCAGTAGTGGGAGTGAAATATTTTTAGGATCAATCAATGGGTTAGAAATGACATTTCGAAATCCAGGTGCAAAAGATTTTTGAGCTGGCTATTCATATTGTTCAAAATGTTTGTGATCAGCCCGACTATCCCACGAACAAAGAAAACAAGTATGCTTGGTGTAATCTCCTAGCATTCCTAATACCAGAGAGATAAACTGTGAAAATGAAAGAAGCTAAATATATTTGTCTTTCTTGAGTTTTTGCATTATTCCTCTTCATTATTAATTTGTAGCAATTTAATCTCTAATAGTTGTGTCAAGAAAAACAAATTTAAACTAACGAAAATTCAGAATAAAACAGACTCTCCAATGATGATCGTTGTATTTGAGGGCCTCAAGAAGAATTTTCATATTGTCATAATTTTTAATAAGTTGGATAGAATAGCCAACTGGAACATAACAAAGAAAATTACCATTATGTAAAAAAACTGAATTGAGACTATTTATAGACTGCTTAATGAGTCTATAAATAGTCTCCATTCAGATGGTTTATAAAGAACTCCTAAAGCTTTGATCAAACCCTTAATCTCCAAAAATTATACCAAAGATGAATTTCTGAATTCTTGGTCCCTTTTTCTGTACCAGTAAAATGTTATTCCTGTTGCCAGTAAATTGCTCTCTTTGATAGTCCTTAATCTCTTGTGAGATCACTGAGCTGTGCTTGTGCTAATGGTTTTGGCTCTTTGAAACCAGATGAAGGTAGAATGAATGCTTCTTGTTGTCTTCATAGCTTATCTCATCGTCAGAAGCTTTATTCAGACTTAAGCTTCGAGGTCCGTATGGAACTGGAATACCTGGTCCATGGGGGATTGGTTTTATAGCAGAAGTCGCATCTGGGTATTTAACAGCGTGCTTGTTTTTCTTGTTTACTCCTGAAACAACAGATTGACATTTATTAATTTGGAGAGGTAGGATTGCTCACAAATTATGCATGTGTGTGATTGAAAGTTAAAATAACAATCCCACAATTTACTTACCTTGTAAGCTTGTCCTGCAAAAGTAGCAATCTGTTCCATGATCCTAAGGTAATACCTTCACGTTTAACTTGCTCCATCTTCTTAGGTATTCAATATATGCTCGGCAGCATACGTGATAAGCAAAGCTCTATTTTGATCGCCAACTTAAGGCCATAATAAGCATGACAGGAGGCCTTTACAAATGGTGTAATGCTAGATTGTTCTCCAAGCAATACAACTTTGCCACACATGTAGTAAAATTTATTTGGGTTATTTTTGCAACTTCTATTCATGAAATATTTTAAACTAAATATTAAATATAATAATCTTATAACACACAGTTCTCTGTTAACTTTTAAATATAAAATATAGGTATGTAAGAAAATATCCTGACAAAAATGAAAATATTACAACGTTGGAATAAGTATCAGCATTAAAAAAAGTAAAAAATAACTCTCATGTGCAAAAACAGATTGCACTTTGAATTCAGTGTAAAAAATAGATATAGAATCACATAACATATAGAAGTCATCAAAAAGAACTCAGACCAGTGAGTGCAATTTAAGTAATGGCAAAATGTTATCAATAAACTATATGTTAACAATGCAACCCTACCGAAACATACCTGCAAAATTCTTGCAATTGAAAGGAGCAAAACACCAAACAGAAATCCATTATACTGAAAATGGATATGGTCAACAAGTAACAATCCAGCATTTCCAAAAATAATAATGAAGATTAAGTGAAAATTTGACTGCTTCAAATCAATTTTCTTTCTAAGTTCATTCAAACATCTGCGTAATATGAATTGATTAAGTTTAGGTATTTAAAAACAAAAAATTTCATTTTTCTCAGCTATAGTAATATATCCTTATTTAGAAGAAGGAAAAAACAGACTAGAATAATTTAACATTTGAAAAGTAACAAATCATTTATATCAACAGGAAATATTGGAGTATATAAACTATTCAAATTATATTAAAAGTAATATATATATATATATATATATATATATATATATATATATATATATATATATATATATATATATATATATATATATATATATATAATAAAAAAAAAAAAAAAAAAAAAAAAAAAAAAAAAAAAATAAAAAAAAAAAAAAAAATATATATATATTATATATATATATATATATATATATATATATATATATATATATATATATATATATATATATATATATATATATATATATATATATATATATATATATATATATATATATATATATATATATTAGTGTGGTATCCGCATCTGCATGTCAAATAATTTGTAGTCATTAATGACTAACTTATAATAGGTTGGCATAAATAAAACCCTGAAGAAACAATAAACTGTACAATTTAAAATTTTAATAAATACTTTAAAATCATATAAAAAATAAATTAAAAAATGTCCTTACAAAAATAATCATATATATATATATATATATATATATATATATATATATATATATATATATATATATATATATATATATATATATATATATATATATATATATATATATATATATATATATATATAAGGACTAAGTGAATGAGTCACCTGATCTCATGGTTAAAAGAGAGCTCAATCGGAAGCGTATAGCTATCATCATCCAGACTTCGTAAAGTGAAAGTTAAATAAAAATTATAAAACCATCAAACATCAAAAGCGTTCTCACAAAAATTAAGATTTGCATAAAGATTTACCAACTTGCGCCCCAAAACTCTACTATTTTAGGTGAGAAAAAGAAGTTAAATAAATTAAACCTCGAAGTAACAATACTACAAAATTCAAGTAATTAATCTGGAGAAAGAAAAGGTTTTTTGTACGGACATAATCGTTTTGTTAACTCCATAAGTATCCCTCTTCCTTGTAATTTGCTAAATAATTATTAATTAAACAGCTCTTTAAACTGAATAAAAATTCGATGCCGTATCAGCTTTCCCGAAGCACACTCATCAAAATTAATATCAGCATCCGAATTCGCGGAGCATCCTCATAAAAATTAACATCCGCATCTGCATTCGCGGAGCATCATTAAAATTAACATCCGCATCAGCACTTCACTTGCGAAAATTATACATCCGCATCCGCACTTGACAAAAATTCTAAATCCGCATCATACATACATGCACACAAACTCATAATAATTACATGTTAGATATACATTCGTTAATACAACAACTTTAGCTGTAACTTTCTCTCTCAAACACAAACAAAGAAAAACATACATCCACATAAACTCATTTACTTTGCAGGATCAGGCATCTTAGCAGCAGATGAACATAAACATAAACTGGTAAACGTTACACTCAACTAAATAAATACACACAAACGTGAACACAATTACACAAATTGTCGATCATCTCAAAAATATAGTTTATTTAGACATGAATATTTTTTTAAAAAAATTAATAAAATCTATTTGCGTTTAAGTTTTAAAATAATTAAGAAAATTTTAAATTTTACGTATTTTTTATATATAGTGCACTGTTGCCGTATTTACCGTTCTAGAACCTTTCTAGCTCGCTAGAAAGGCTCTAGACCGGCATTTGCGGCGATAGTGGTATAATATATATATATATATATATATATATATATATATATATATATATATATATATATATATATATATATATATATATATATATATATATATATATATATATAAACACTTACTCTTTTATAGAATATGCAAATAATAGGTCCGTAAATACAACTGTAAGTCGTTGAAACAAGACTGTCATTTTCGATTTATAATTTAAGTTTTCAATGATAAGCATCTTTTCATCAAAATACTGAGCAAACTGAAATCATATATATATATATATATATATATATATATATATAATATATATATATATATATATATATATATATATATATATATATATATATATATATATATATATATATATATATATATATATCAGAGGTGGGCATTCCGCAATTTAAGTCCGCAATTATTATAGCGATTACAATAATTTTCAAAAAGTTGCGGAATTGTAATTGCGGAATGCCAAAAAATTTATGATCCGCTATCGCAATTTTCCAAAAATCAATGAAATTTCCGGATAATTTAAGAATATTATTGACGTGTGGAGAAACATCTAGTGGATTAGCTATAACTAGTATTAGCCATATGTAGTATAGTGTAGATAAGCTTGCTGTAACTAGTTGATCATTTTAATCAATTATTTAATTAATAATTCATATTGTGTAGTAATTAATTGATGCTACGTGACAATTGTCACATTTTTACGCATTTTTTATGTTTCCTGAACATTGAGTAGTAGGCCTTCCACTAAAGGTGAATTTTTGTAACGTAATTATTGGCGTTCTTATGTACATTTACCTTAATTATTCCAATCTTATCTCTGATCGCCAGTATAGCTTTCCATAAAGAACGTTCTACTGGTGATCTCCTTTTCCTTATCTCTGACTCTTGGTCCTCCGCTCTTCGGCATTTCGGTGAATCTTTTGCTGTTGCGCTGGACATATCGAAAGCTTTCGATAGAGTCTGGCACAAAGCTTTGATTTCCAAACTTCCCTCTTTCGGAATCTATCCTTCTCTCTAATTTCCTTTCCAGTCGTTCTATAGCACCTGTTGTAGACAGCCGTCGTTATTCCTTTAAATATATTAATAGTGGTGTTCCTCAAAGATTTATCCTATCATGTCCACCAAAACTCAATTCCTCCATCTTTCTACTCGACACAATCTTCCACACAACTATGATATCTTCTTCGAAAACACACAACTCAAACCTTCATCTCTTCTTAATATTCTTGGTATTTCTTTTTCTCGTGATCTTTCTTGGAAAGATCACATTACCTCTCTTTATAAACAAGCTTCAAAGAGGTTGGGTATTATGAGGCACCTTCAGAATTACTTCACGCCACCCCAGTTGCTTGCTCTGTATAGGGGTGTTGTTCGCCCCTGTATGGAGTATGCTTCGCACATCTGTGGTGGTTCCACACATAGAGCTCTCCTAGAGAAGGTGGAGTCTAAGGCTTTTCGTCTTGTCTTCAATCTCTTTTCTGCCCGTCGAAATGTTGCGTCACTCTCTCTTTACTATTGCTATTTCAACAGACACTGCTCTTCTGAACTCTCTCTCGTCGCATACCTCCTCCATTGAGAAGGGCTCGTGAGACTCTTCTTTCTACACAGTCTCATCCTTTCTCTATCCAACTCTCTGACCCCAGAGTTAACCGCTATGCCCCTTCTTACATGAACTCTACTGGTAAAGTCTGGAACACATTCCCTTCATCTATTTTCCCAACTTTCTATGACTTACACACCTTCAAACATCGTGTATCAGGTCATGTAGCCTTTTAATTTGACATGGTTACCGTCTTTCCCACTAACTCTGGTGGAGTTTTTGCCCACCAGAGGAGATAAAAAAAAACACACACACACACTACCATTAGAGCACTATCAAACACGACCTTCTACTAAGAGAGCAAAATCATCATATATATATATATATATATATATATATATATATATATATATATATATATATATATATATATATATATATATATATATATATATATATATATATATATATATATTTGTAGCCATCCCCAATTCATCCGATTCCATAGCTATCCTCAACCATATAAATAATATTCATCCTAATATACAATTTACTATGGAAACCCCCCCTCCCACGCAAAATTCCCTACCCTTCTTAGATACGCTTATTATGTGGGACCTCTCCACAAAATTATCATACACCGTATTTAGAAAACCAACCTAGTCACCCAATTATATTCATTAGTACTCTGCACGCACAACTAACACAAAAATCGCTACCCTCTCTTCCTTATATCTTCGTGCTCTCAAAATCTGCTTTCCTGCCTTTTTAAAAACAGAGACCGACTTCCTAAAAAACACCATTACAAAATTACAATACCCTACATACATAATCAATAAATCCTTTAGAAAAGCAAAAACTAAATTCTACTCCACAAAAATAAATGAACACACAATAGATAGAAACTTTTTACCCATCCCACACATAAACATAAAACATATAAAAAAGTAATACCAAAAAACAACCTTAATTCCATCTAACAATATTATCTTAAAAAAAGTATTTAAACCTCCAAAAGCTCCAAACCCAAACCATCCTTGTATCTACAGTATCCCATGTTTGGGTTGCAATCTTAACTACATAGGAGAAACCACAGACCACAATAGAAGATTATATCAACATAAACATGACCTAAATACAGACAACCAAAATTCAGCCCTCACACAACATAGACAAAATAACAACCGTTGTATAAATCTCAATGATAGTTGTATCATTAAACACATAAATAACTACAACAAAAGAAAAATAGCCGAAGCCTTTTGTATAAAAAATTTACCAAACTACAATCAGAGTACAGGAGACTACAAAATTGATCGCCTGCAAAACGCTATCATGCATCACTCTCCCTTCTTTAAAACGTTATGTACAACCAACTAAAACATTGAAATTTCAATTTGTGAAAATATTACTTAAAGTTTATCAAAAAATGTCATTCGAAAGTTAAATATGAGCCTTCATGTTTATTTGACTGAGTGAATTTTGTCTTTACATCAATCATTTAAAAAGGTTTCACTATAAACAATGGAGTATAAGAATTTTTAAGGTCTACCCTTGTACTAAAAGAAATGTATTAAAAAATTCTTTTTGCTATAATAAAGAACATTTTAAAGTAGCTTTGAGTAGTTTCTTAATTTGATGATAATAATAAAAATAATAATAATAATAATAATAATAATAATAATAATAATAATAATAATATAATAATAATAATAATATAATAAAATAATAATCATACTAACAATGAGAATATGAATCAAATAAGGCAAAAAGTGGAGGGTAATCAAGAGTCCATTGAGAAATGTCATTTTTATACCACTCTTTAACAGGAAGTGAGTAGGTATAGCCAGCCAGTTTCTGAACTTCAAAATCTGTGGATACACTTAATATATATATATAATATATATATATTATATATATAAATATTATATAATATATATATATATATATATATATTATATATATATAAGGGGGAGCAATACCAACATTTTAACTGAACCAATATCAGAAATTTTAAACTACATAATACCGAGTACCGATAGAATACCAAATTTCTTTACATAATT
>SEYY01015678.1:162500-172500 GCA_009176605.1 Armadillidium nasatum | reverse complement strand
TTATTATTATTATTATTATTATTATTATTATTATTATTATTATTATATAAACAAACCTTGGGAAATATACGTACCCTAAAACATAAAAGCTTGTTCAATATACCATCCTTTTATATTTGCAACCTTTAATAACAATATTCTTTACTATTATAATTGCCTCATAATACACACACACACACACACACACACACACACACACACACACACACACACACACACACACACACACACACACACACACACAAATATTTGATGTTTCCAAGGTAGCGCTTTTTTTCTTTCTCATAATTCTATTATTGCCGTTCTTTATTCCAAATATTATAATCCTTTCTTTACCATCTTCTTCATTTTTCCTCACCATATTATTATTATTATTATTATTATTATTATTATTATTATTATTATTATTATTATTATTATTATATAAACAAACCTTGTGAAATATGCGTATACTAAAGCATAAATAATAGCTTGTTCAATATATCATCTTTTTCCTATTTACAATTTCTCCTAATCATATTTTTTATTATTGTAATTTCTCATAACACACACACACATACACAAACATACACAACCACTCTACCACATAACCACACATCAGCACCGTCACATTACAGCATCAGCAGCACACACAATATTTCCATATTCTACCCAATATTTGAGGTTTTCATAATAATGGTTATTATTTTCATAGTTCTCCTCTTATTACTCTCTCTACTTCAAATTTATTATTATTATTATTATTATTATTATTATTATTATTATTATTATTATTATTATTATTATTATTATTATTATTATGTAAACAGACCTTGCTAAACACACGCAGCCTGAAACATAAGAACTTGCTTAATATATCATTCTTTTTTTCTATTTCCAATCTTAGCTATTCGTTTCATCACTATTTACTTGTCTCGATACTGTTTTTTTTTGTCTATCTTACACTCAAAAACACACTTATACACACACACATGCACGCACAAACTCATAAATATATACTTACAGACCTACTTCGGTTCATTCTCATTATTTTATTCAGTTTACTAATTATCTATTATTGCTTTTCCCCATCATTCTTCTTTTTATTTTTATTTTATTTTTATTTTTTTAATATCTTAGTTATTTTTATTTTTATTATTTTTATATTCTTATATTTTTATTATTTATATATTTTTTCTTTATATTTTAATATTTTTAGATTTTATTTTTTTTACTTTATTCTTATTATTCTTAGTTATTCTTATTATTATTATTGTTATTTTTATTCTTATTGTTATTCTTATAATTCTTCTTATTCTTTTCTTATTATTCTCCTTATTATTCTTCTTATTATTATGTTAATTGCAATAGTAACAGTAATATATTATTATTGTTATTTTTATTCTTATTGTTATTCTTATAATTCTTCTTATTCTTTTCTTATTATTCTCCTTATTATTCTTCTTATTATTGTGTTAATTGCAATAGTAACAGTAATAGTATTTCATGCCCTAAGCTCTCAAGACAATTTACTAAATACCCTAAGCCCTCTAGAAACTAACTATCATCACAATGTCAGCTGTAGTAGTAGTAGAAGTAACAATATTTACTTATTTTTTTAATTTTTTAATTTTATTTTTTTATAAAATTTTACTTGTTTATTTTAAAATATTATTTACTATTCTTTAAAAACTTTTATTATTATGTATTTTTTAATTATTTTTAATTATTTTTAAATTTTCTTTATTAATAATAAAAAAAAATTCCCACGGTAAAAAAAAAAAAGAGGTTAATTACGTCATTTAATAAAATGTTATTTTCAAATACTATATATATATATATATATATATATATATATATATATATATATATATATATATATATATATATATATATATATATATATATATATATATATATATATATATATATATATATATATATAACTATTTAGATACTAATAAAATAACGAAGTTGAAGTAGTAATAATGAAAACATTAATATTATTATTATTAACCACAATATTAACAATAGTATTAACCATAATAATAATTATAGTGATAATAATAATAAAAATAGTAAAAAATATAGAAAAACAAGAATAATTGCAATTATAGTAGTAATAGCAACAATATAGTACTACCACACTACTGAAACTACTGATAGCTATATAAATTAAAATTATTAATGACAATTACAACATTAATAATAATAATAATAATAATAATAATAATAATAATAATAATAATAATAATAATAATAATAATAATAATAATAATGATAATAATAATAATAATAATAATAATGATGATGATGATGATGATAATAATTTTTTTATATCCTTTTGGGTGACGGCAGGTGAGTCTAAAAATGTCCACCAGAGCTGAGAAATTTTCCAGAACCATTGCCAGATTTAATGTTGACATGTCCTGATACATAGCGTTTGAAGGTGTGCAACTTAAATTAAGTTGGGAATATAATTCAAGGCAAAGTGTGTTTTTAAACCTTTGAAGTTTTAATTGAATTTTCTCCTTCTCAACAAGAACAACAATGCCTCCAGACTTTACTAGTAGAGTAACATGAGCACAGTCGTTGAGCCTATGGTCAGAGAGTTGAGAAGAGAAAAGATGATAGGATGAGACAGACTAGAAAGTCGTGTCGCCCGAGCACTTCTCAATGGAGGAGATATGCAACCATAGAGTTATCGTTAATATTGATAACATAGAGAGAAGGTGATGCAGTAATTTGATTGGTAGGAAGAGACTGGAGAGAGAGAGGGAGAGCGAAACAGTTGATAAGACGAAAAGCCCTAAATTCTACCTTTTCAAAAAGAGTTGTATGCTGGAACCACCCCAGATCTATGGGGCTACGGGGTATACTCCATACAAGGAGGAGAACAACACTTCTGTAAAGATCTATAGCTACTGAATAGGCTTGAAGAAAATTTGAAGGCGTCACAGAACACCCGGGTTTTCAGAATCTTAGAAAGAGAAGAAATGTGATCCCTCCAGGAAAGATCACGGAAAATAGAAAACCAAGAATATTAAGGACAGACGATAGTTTGAGTTGCGTGTTCTCATAGTTGTGTAGAAGATAATGCCAAGTAAAAATGTAAAGTATCTGAGTTTTGAGGAATTATAAAACACCACAAGTTCTCTGCAAAAATTAGAAATTTGGAAAGTATCTGTTTAGCTGCTCCGAAGAGAACATGAGGATTACTACTATAAATGAATATAAAGGATGAACGGTTACCATTTACAAACAATCACCACTGAGCGACTGAAAAGAGAGTCAGAAAGAAAGTCACAGAGAAAAGGATAGTTACCCAAAGAGAGAAGCTTAGAAATCAGATAATTATGTCACTCTTTAGACGATTTTTGCTATGTCTAGCGCTTCAGAAACAGATTCACCGAAATGCCGGAGAGCGGAGAACCAAGGCTCAGAGAGATGAGAAAGACGATTACCTGTTTAGAGTTTCGAAAGTTACACAACTAATCAAAGATTAGATTAGAAACACTGAGATGTCATCTTATAGAATCTCGTATATCTCTTATATCACCATGGATTCGAGCTAAATCTATATTACGAAACGCTAAAAACTCTCTTCTTCGTAAAACATTGCAAATATTATTGTTTCTGCGTCCTCACTCTCTTCGGAGATGACATTAAATTGCAAAAAATTTCAACTCCAACTTTACTTCATCCTCTATTCCTCCTCTAGTTTCTAACGACGGCACCATAACTGCCTTATCTTCTGCTAATTATGCTAATGATGAGCTAAGAGTTCATGTGACACAAACATTGGAGTTTTTTTTATTTTTCCTACTCTAACATTTGAGCTACTAAAAGTAAAATTTTGGCCATTCGATTGCCAATAAAAGATGGATAGAAATAGAGGAAAACGCTCGACATCGACAGTTTAGAATTCGCCTAATAGTTGCATTTTAATTTGTGTTAAATGTATTAATGGATAAAATTTAAGAAAATTACCTGAATATATATATATATATATATATATATATATATATATATATATATATATATATATATATATATATATATATATATATAATATATATATATATATATATATATATATATATATATATATATTATTTTTTTTTTTTTTTTTTTTTTTTTTAAAAATTTTAATAATTAATAATTAATAATAATAATAATAATAATAATAATAATAATAATAATAATAATAATAATAATAATAATAATAATAATATATAATAATATTATTATTATTATTATTATTATTATTATTATTATTATTATTATTATTATTATTATTATTATTATTATTATTATTATTATTATTATTATTATTATTATTATTAGGTTACGTTTACTGGACAAGAACAGACTGAGTCAATGGGGTTTCCCTTTTCGCAATGACGTCACAACGAGCATAAATATTAAATTTGGCTAGAAAGTTCTATATAATATATATATATATATATATATATATATATATATATATATATATATATATATATATATATATATATATATATATATATATATATATATATATATATATATATATATATATATATATATTCCTGCAGTCGACGCCACCCTGCATCATGCGGGATATGGTGTAATATATATATATATATATATATATATATATATATATATATATATATATATATATATATATATATATATATATATATATATATATATATATATATATATATATATATATATATATATATATTAGTCGATCACAATGTTTAACTTCTCGTAAGACAAAATGTCAATTTTATTGCTAATCTCTACAAGATGTAAATTTCTTGGTCTGTATTTAATAACCTTTACATTTATATTCTCTTTATTTATCTTATTTTGTTGGAATTCCTTTTTAAATTTGAGATCACACAAACCTGATCTGATTCTGGTGTAATTCCCGCCATAAAATTGATTTTGGCTTTTTTTTACTGGCTTTTTCTCGCGACATAGAAATTCTGAGAAAGATTTGTTCATGTTATGTGCTTTTTATTATATAGTTGTAATTTCGAAAGCGTTCTATAAGCTTCGCAAACCTTCTTCTGGGTGGTTGTTCTAACTTGTAAATTTATAGGTTAACGTGTAAGTGTATTTGCCTGTAGGAGGAACGATAGGTACCCTTAGTCGGTGAGTCCTCTTTCAGGTGTTCGAAAAAGCTTTAGAAACAAAAATTTAGATGTACCAAAATTTAGATTCTTTGCTGAAGAAGAAACTTGTTACTCTGGAGACATCACTGAGTTCAGCTCGCTACTACAAGAATGATGTGTCCTTTGGGTTTCAAGGATACATTCTTTAACAATCTTGAACTCTTCAGGGAAAGTGTTCCATTAAAACCAAATCTTTAAATCGTGGTTTAGCAAGTATTGGTATAGTGCGTTGAGACAAAGCTTTTATAATGTCTTTATTTTTCGCTGCATCCTATCTGGATTGGTCACGTGATATAAACATATTTCAGAGGAGTTAAGCAATCATATTAATAGCCTTTATTCCCCTTTTTTTCAAGGATATTCGTGCAGATATTTTCATGTGGTTTTGATAACCAATTCTGAACGTCAATTAGTATATATATATATATATATATATATATATATATATATATATATATATATATATATATATATATATATATATATATATATATATATTATATATATATATATATATATATATATATATATATATATATATATATATAATAAAATAAAAAAAAAAAAAAAAAAAAAAAAAAAAAAAACAAAAAAAAAAAAACAACAAAAAAAACGCTCTATTTGCTGGTATATCGCAGAACGGCATTTGAAAGGTTTTTTGCTTTATAAAAATATAAGAAAGTATCTCGGGTTAAAAGTGCATTTCAATTTTATTCTCAAACTCACACTTGTAAATATTTAACTATACATATGGCAACGCATCATTATGTACACGAAATGCTACGCGACCAATCTGTCATTGTATCAAGGCCATGCAAAATAGATTGATTCTATTAATTTTAGATTGTATTCTCTTGCTACGCTATCTATCGCAGGTGGAAAGAACACTAGCTTCTGATGCTATAAACCCAACAAAATTACTTAAAATTAGTCGTACCTGAGAAGGATACGAACCACTATTTCTGGATTGATCTCTTTTCTTTTAAAATTTCCGTTGATCTCTTTTAAAGATTTTATTACTCATTTAAGGATTCCGTTGTCTGTTTTAAAGATTCCGGTAGTCTCTTTGATTTAGCTTTTTAATATTTTATTATATTTTTACAAAATTTACACGACATAATTTTTCATAATTTCTATTATTTATTTAACAACCTCAAAAATTTATTTATTTATTTTTTTTTTATAATTTATTCACATCGTTCACTCGTACGAGCAGGGTATACAGTAGCGTATTTAATTTTTTTTTTATTTTATTTTATTTTATTTTACATACGTTACATTTTATAAAAAGTTTCTCTTAATTTTATTTTACAAAATGTTTAATTACTATTATATACTTTTAATCAAAGGGTTTTTATTTTATAATTTTTAACTGAAGATTGGTTTAGGAAGACCTGAAACGTTCAGATTTCAATATATATATATATATATATATATATATATATATATATATATATATATATATATATATATATATATATATATATATATATATATATATATATATATATATATATATATATATCCTATAAATATTTGATAGGTTTAAAAAATGACTAAGGATCAGACACCAATTTTTATTATAACTGATGAACTAAACAAATTTAGCAAGGTTTATTATGATGGTAAAGCAGTGGATGAAGAAAGTAAGTTTAATTAAATAAAATTGCAATAATTTAACTGGAAAAATTTTAATTTATTGGAAGCTGTTTAAGCACAGCAAAAAAAAAAATAAAAAAAATAAAAAAAAAATAATAAATAAATAAATTTTAATTTTTTTTTTTTTTTTTTTTTTAATTAATATTATAAATAATAATAATAAATAGTAATAATATTAAGTAATGATAGTAATAATAATTTTATGACATTAATAAAACTAAAATAAAAGCTTTATAAAAATACATTAATGCACTGTAATAAAAATGTATGTGAAAGTTTTCTCACTTTTTTCGCTTTTTGTTTAATGTTTTATTTTTATATATATTTATATTTATTATTATTATTATTATTATTATTATTATTATAATTATTATTATTATTATTATTATTATTATTATTTCCGGTGGCAAAAGAAAATAAGCTCACATATTTTGAGTATTTAACTTAATAAAATTGTTTAAAACTAATTTAAGTTTAAATTTTTGATTTTGAGTTCATTTTACCGTTTTAAAATTCAAGTTTCTAATGTAAATATTATTTCAGATACTTTTTTTTTTGTTTATTTGTTTGCTTTTTTCGTTTGTCTGTGTCTGTCTGTCTGATTGTTCGCTTACTTGTTTGCTTGTTTGGTGGTCGTTTGTTTCTCTCTTTTATTGCTTGTTTGTTTGATTTAATCGGGATTGTGTGTATAGAATGGCAGGTGTTCGCAGGCATGGGTTACCTATACACTTTACCAATGACCGTGGCTTACATTCTAATTTAGCATATGTGGAATGCCACCTCTCTAACACTCACCCAAATCTTTTGCTTTTGTCCGAGTCCCAGATATCCAAGAATTCCTCCTCAAACTTTTTTAATATATCCAACTATAACTCATTTCATAATTTCCGTTCTAAGGGTGGAGTTTGTGCCTACGTTAACACTGAACACTCCGGTAACACGTCTTGTGAATCTTGAATTTACTAACTTTGATGTTCTGTGGCTTAAAATCTTTCTTCCTACCACTTCAATAATCTTGTGCTTCTTCTACTGTTCTCCCAATATAACAGATTTTCTACCTTGAGTCCTAACTACTTCTCACGAGACTGTTACATTTTCATATCCAAATACTGAGGTCCTCTATTTAGGGGATTTCAATGTACACAACACTGAATGGTTGGATTCCTCTCGTACTGATCCAGGAGGGGAAGAAGGCGAATCATTCATCATTCTCAACGATCTGGAGCAATTAATTAAAGAAGCAACATACATTCCGGATCGTTCCAAACAATTCTGAACACACCTGTCTTGTGTTTCACTACGTCCTTCTCTCTATAAGTTCTGTCTTCGCACATATTGGTAACTGATTACAATATAATTACTCTTAATTTTCATGCTTTCTCTCCAACTGCCTCACCCTGCCCTAAGCGCATCTTCTCGCAATTTGATCGGGCTGACTTGGGAGCTTTGCAATGCTTCTATGCTACTATCCCTGGAGGGACTGCTTTGTTTCTGAAGACGCTTCGGTTTCTGCCGATAAATTGGGGGTTGTAATCTTTGATGGGATGAGCAAGTTCATCCCTTTATCGTCTAAATCATTCTCTCTTTAAAATCCATTATTTGATCGCACTTGATCTCGTGCCAATCAGGCTAGAGACATCGCACATCGAGAGTGAAAATATTTTCCTTCTCCTATCACTCTTGCTCATTTTCATTCAACTCAGAATCGTTGCAGGGATATTCTTCGACGAGCAAAGAGGACTTTCACCAAAAGAAGATATGCTGAACTCCTAAATTCTCCTAACTGATAAGTCTTTCTTGCTACTTGTCAAAAACCTCTCTAACAACTTTTTTAAATGGTTCTGTTGTTAACACCTACTTCGGCCTTCTGTTCTCCTATAATCCCACCCTAGACGACTCCGACAGTCCTCCTCCAACTCTTTCTCCTCTCAGATGTCCCATGCCATCACCTGTGATTACATTGATCAGGTGCGTGGGCTTCTGAAATCTATGAACGTTAAGGAGGCAAGCGGCCAGATGGCATTCTTCTCTGAGTTTTAAGGGAGTGTGCCTCTGAGCTAGCTCCATCCCTCGTTTAACTTTTCTAGTACTTTACCTCAATGTTGGAAGCAAGCACTAATCCAACCTATTCCGAAGAAAGGTGGTCGCTCTGATCCTTCTAACTATCGCCCTATTACTCTCACTTGTATTCTGTCTAAGTTCTTTGAAACCTTTCTTGGTTTCTCATTTCTTGGATCGTCTGGAATTTCATTCCCTTCTTTCTGATCATCAGTATGGCTTTCTACGTTCGAGGTCTACTGGTGATATATTTTCCTATCTCACAGATTTATGGTCTTCTGCCATTTGGAACCATGGGAAGACTTGTGTGGTGGATCTTGACATATCTAAGGCATTTGACAGGGTATGGCATGTGTCGCTGCTTTCCAAGCTCCCCTACAATAAGTTTCCTCCTTTTCACCGCTTACTTATGTCTATCTTCCTCTCTAATTGTTTCATTTCGAATGTTGTTGATGAAGTGATTTCTACTTCCTTTTAAGGTAATTGAGACTAAATTCGGCAGGAAACATAAAAGATGGGAGAGAATTCCACAAAACTAAGGTGACTGGGAAAGAAGAGGCACTACAGCGGACAAGCCTGGAGTTGCCTATGTCCACAAAAAATTTAGGTGCAGACAATGCACCCCTTGTGCTAAAAGGTCGCCGTAAAGGTGGGCATATACGAGTGAACAGCTTCCTGGAGCATTTGCCGCTGTAGTACCTATAGAAAAGAGAAAAGCATCAACGTCACGTCGCAAATATAAAGGGTCAAGTGAATTAGAAAAATCCGAACAATTTAGCCTTTGACTCAACCCTACCAAAAAGACGGTTGAAACCTTGGCCTCCCCAAATATGAGAGCAGTACTTCATACAAGAGGGCGAATGAGGCACTTGAATAATTGGAGTAACTGTGAAGAAGGAAAAAATTCTCAGTCTAAATAGAACTCCCAACTTCTTTGAGGTCGCCCTAGCAACCATTGTGATGTGAGGTTTCTAAGACATTTTTGTTTCTGTTTTATGTAACGGCCAAGGATCTTTTTACTATCAACAGAAGAGACGGGAAAACCATAGAAAGAAAAAGAAGTTAGGCGGTGTCTTTGAGAGGGAGATTTCTAGAGAATGAGTTTTAAAGAGCTGAATTTCGCAAGATTGAGACAA
>SEYY01015678.1:142500-157500 GCA_009176605.1 Armadillidium nasatum | reverse complement strand
TTGTTTTTTTCAGATCGGAACAGAAAACATAGTAGGCCCCTATGTCAAATGTCCACGTTGCGGGAAATTGTAAGTATACAATTTTTTCCCTTATGAAAGCTTATTAATTAATGATTGTTAAAAGCATATTTTAGGCTCTCATCATCTCAACATTATAGCAAAGATTAGTGCATCACAATGTTATTTAGGAACCCCTTTTTACACTTCTCTGTTCCTGTGAAACCCCCAAGTTCTTTTGATTCTAACAATCGCCCTTTATCAGCTGCTGCAGCTCCCAACTCTATTCCTCCATATTTTCCATGACTTTCCTACCCGTTTCCTATCCGTTGGTCGTAGTTTTAAAAATCTAGAGCTATCTACTTCTAATAATAATTTCTTCAATAAATTTGCCCTACTGTCAGCATTCCTAAATTAATTCCGTTTTGCAATCCTCTAATCAATATCAAACCGTTCGTCTCTTCACTTGCAATATTTTCCTCACCTCTAGATACCTCTTTGCAGAACCATCCTCTCTCATGATATTACAGCCATTTCTTTATCATATTCCGCCATCATTTTAAGTTCTCCCATATTTACATTCATTACTCACCCATCCATGTATATAATAAAAAGCAATTGTTTCTATCCCTTCGTTCATAAAATGTCTTTACTGAAAACCCCTTTCCCTGCTTACATATCTCTGCTGGCAATCCAACATTTTCAAGAACCTTTCCATCCTTCATTTTTCACACTTCTGATTATGCTTCTTGGAAGATAATTAGCAGTTCTTCAATATTTTGTTACTTTTGAATTTTATATCAGTTTATCTTTACCAACCACACCTGAATTTTAAATTTCCCAAATATTACATCTACAGGTTCCCCATCACTACTACTTACGAAATGAGAGACTGAGAATTACCCCTTTTGAATGTTTCATGCTATATTTAAGTTTATTTTTATGGTGTTCATAACTTTCCCTTACCTGGTCTGTTCCCAACGTCTCATTTTTTGCACCTCTTACCCTCTCCGCAATATTTCTGCAGGCCATATACTATTTTCTTTATAATATTCTCCTTAGCAAATTCCTAAATGATTTACAGTCTTTTTTTTCATTTTATAAACAGTTTCACTTCATCAGTCCACCATGCAATTCTCTTTCTTTTTCTTACTCATCCTTTGAACTCTCGATACTTTGTGTCGGAGTAAGATAATAGGAAAGGGAGGATTATTTAAACAGCACTCCTACAATGCTTAGGATGAAAGAAAACATTCCTAAAAAAGTTTACAAAATTTTTATTGCAAATTTCAACATGTTGATATATATATATATATATATATATATATATATATATATATATATATATATATATATATATATATATATATATATATATATATATATATATATATATATATATATATATATATATATATGTCAGCTACTGGACTCGAACCAACAACCTTTAAGATGGTAAGTCTAGCGCGCTGAGCTGACCACTATGCTACGGAGTTGCAGTCGGGGAAGTCCTTTGGGTTTGACGTCATGACTATAGATCATGAGCAAGTTCCAATGTGATTTCCTATTGTAATGCCGTATCATAGGGGTCAGCGCGCTAGACTATAACTCATTTAGGAATTTGCTAAGGAGAATATTATAAAGGGAAAACCGAAAAAGTATATGGCCTGTAGAAATATTGCGGAGAGAATAAGAGGTGCAATATATATATATATATATATATATATATATATATATATATATATATATATATATATATATATATATATATATATATATATATATATATATATATATATATATTGAGAGTAAAAGTATTTTTTCACTTCTTTTTTAGATCTTATTTTGAAGAAAAAAAATCTAGCGGTTGGACAAGTTTAATTATTTACTCATCCGTGTTTGCTCTTGAAATTATTGTTTTCGTGATTTTAGTCGTAAAGATTCCTTTCCTTATCAGTAATCCCGTTTTCTACGTCGTTTATATTGGTAAGTTACTGCTATTCTAATAGATAAAACAATTGAAGATAGTTTATATCGGAAAGTTACTGTTATTCTAAAGATTATTGAAGTTAGTTTATATTGGTAAGTTACTGTTATTCCGATAGGTAATTGAAGATAGTTTATATCGGAAAGTTACTGTTATTCTAAAGATTATTGAAGTTAGTTTATATTGGTAAGTTACTGTTATTCCGATAGGTAATTGAAGGTAGTTTAATTTGGAAAGTTACTGTTACTCTAAGTAAAATAATTGAAGGTAGTTTATATTGGTAAGTTATTGTTATTCCAGTAGATAATCGAAGGTAGTTTATATCGATAAGTTACTCCTACTCGAATAGATATTTGAAGTTAGTTTATAATGATATGTTATTGTTACCTTATTGAGTAATTGAAGGCAGTTTATTATTATTATCTCTATTAGATAATTAATGGGGTTGTTCGTATTGGTAAATTACTATTACTCTATTAGATAGTTAAACGTAGTTTGGTTTCAATTTTGTAGTTTAATTGAATTCATTTAATCTTGAACATTTGACTCAACTATGAAACAAACCTGAATTACAATTTGATCTTATGTTAAAAGGGACGCAGTCTTTTGTTAGCACCGAATTGAATTGGAACTTTCTAAAAATGTTTAACATGGATCTGTGCGTGCTTTCATTGTCTTTTGTACCGAAAATATAAGAAATTCAGTAGAAACCAGGACTAGTTTAAGACCTGATTGTGGTCCAAGATTGTCATTGTCACTTTATCCTACGTACCCTTATTAATCTTAGCTTACAGATAGCGTATCTGAAAGATGGTTCATAAACCATTGAATAACTTGATTTAAGCGAATGGGCGATCTGACCGATACGTATAGAGAGAGTCGTGATTCCCTTTGTAAATTGGAAATGCTAGAAAAAAGTAATACAGAAACTAAAGAAATTTGATCTTTCATTAGGTTTAAAATTCATCTTTGAATCTTTTCATTTTGAAATATTCTTAAATTATTGTAGTAGCAACTGCATACATTAAATTAATTGTGTATATGTAATTCAAAAATTGTTTTAAATGCCTTCTCTTTCGTTATCAGTTCCTACTTTACTAGCTTCAATTTTCCTCTGTTATTCCTTCTAGGATTTAGTTTCAATGACCATCGACCATTAACTTTGACCAAATACATATATATGTATATATATATATATATATATATATATATATATATATATATATATATATATATATATATATATATATATATATATATATATATATATATATATTAATGATTAATGATTTTAATGGTAATTGCACAAATGGAAAGACTTCCGATTTCCATTCTTTTGAATGTTAGACAAGAACATTTGACTCAACTATGAAAGAAACCTAAATTAAAATTTGATCTTATGTTAAAAGGGACACAGTCTTTTGTTAGCATCGAAATGTATTGGAACTTTCTAAAAATGGTCGTCATGGTTCTGTACGTGTTTTCATTGTCTTTTGTACCTAAAATGTAAGAAAATTCAGTAGAAACCAGGACCTGGTTGTGGTCCAAGCTTAGGTATCGGCAGAAAGAAATCTAGGGATATTAGATTTTTTATAATATATATATATATATATATATATATATATATATATATATATATATATATATATATATATATATATATATATATATATATATATATATATATATATATATATATATATATATATATCCTACTCCTACTTCTACTTCTACTCCTACTCCTACTCTCAGATACTCCTGTGATTTCAGGTGCCTGGAATCCTAAAAGCTATGAACGTTGGAAAGACTAGTAGTCCGAATGGCATATATATATATATATATATATATATATATATATATATATATATATATATATATATATATATATATATATATATATATATATATATATATATATATATATATATATATATATATATATATATATATATATATATATATATATATATATATATATATATATATATATATATATATATATATATATATATATATATATATATATATATATATATATATATATATATATATATATATATATATATATATATATATATATATATATATATATATATATATATATATATATATATATATATATATATATATATATATATATATATATATATATATATATATATATATATATATATATATATATATATATATATATATATATATTTTCATTGAAGGACGAAATCAGAAAGATAAGAGATTAAATTTATGCGCAAGCACAATTTTTGTCATAATTTTCATGATGTCGCACTGGAGCGTTCAGTCCATTGTATTATGTTAGCAATATCTTTTTTTCCAAAGACGAACGTGTATTTATTGTTCAGACGCATTGTGCATACAAATCACTAAGTTTGAATTGATGTTTTCTTAGCCTTTAGTTCCCAAATAAGTCGGTAATTGTTCGTATTCAGTAATTAATTGCGCGATTGATAGTGAATGAGCGAGAATATTGGTTTCAACAAGATAGCCTTACTACCCATACTGAAAATCTGACAATGGTCATGTTGCAGAAATTTTTTTTTTTCATTCTCGTTAGATTTCCAAAACTTTGTGTCCCAAAATCTTATTCCTTCAGACTTTTTCCTTTGAGGATATCGGAAAGGAGTAGTTTTTTAAAACTCCCATTATGAATAGCTAAAGAATGATTTTAAACATGTGAATAAACATAACAAAAGGTAGCTTCAAATGTCATGAAACTCGTACTAACCTGCCTCTAGGTTGCAACAAATCACTATGATTTTCTGCTGCAACTGTACATGTTTCTTTCATTTTAGCATACATATGTTACTAAGTTTAAATATGTATGTACAGTCGTGAACAAAAGTTCGTTCCTATTAGGCTGGAAATAAATATTTATATAAAATGGAAATCATTTCATAAAAGCTCTATTTTGAATAAAAAGACAATAAAAACATTGAGAGGGGCTTAATTGAACTGTTTTTGGCTGAACCTGAAATGATCCCCATTTTATATAAATATTTATTTCCAGCCTAATAGGAACGAACTTTTGTTCACGACTGTACAGTAGAAGGTTTAGTCTTTTTTGAAATAGCTCAGTTTATTGAAATGCACAGTTTTCAAAGTAATAAACTTGTCAACACTAAATTAACTCCAGGAGTTGTCATTATTGATAGAATTATCGCTGAAAGTGGATCAGTTTGTGTTGCTGTGTGTTATAATAGGTCGCATGTGAAATTGTATGTGTCAACATGACACTGTATTCATTTCATGAGCAGAATGATATACTTGATGATAGGTAAGATGAAATTTTCATGGTCTGAAGATCACAAACTGATACCATGAGTTACACGAACCTTAATAGGAGGTAATCACATAAAATATTTGTTACAGTTACCATCTCTTTCGTTAGAAGGAAAGACTTCTGTAAGCTATGTGAAACCAGTTGGAGAAAGTCAATTTCAAAATCGAATTAAATTCCGACATTACCCGATAGAGGGTGTGTGAAGTTTGAAAAAAAAATATAAATTAAGAAAAAAACAGATGGGGAAAAATAATGAAAATAGAAGGAGAGATGTTCCAGACCTTAACAGTAGCGTTTATGTGAGAATGAGCATAATTGTTAAATCCTAGGCCAGAGAGTAGAACAAAGAACAGATAAGAGAGAGTGGAAAGACGATTTCTAGGAGTGAGGAGTGAAGTAACAGTTTTATTGGTCAGAATGAAATTGTGGAAAGTCGGTGAAACCTGAGGATTAAAATGTCGGAAAGTTCTTGACTTACTTTTCAAGAGGGACCATACTAAATGTGTGATGCGGTTGTTATTCAAGAACGAACGACGCCCCTATATAAATAAAGCAACTGGGGGGGAGCATCTTTACCTGGAACATTATTAATTCACTATCAAGTCAAAATGTTTCGTTCTGAAATAAGATGCGAAAATGAAATTGAAACCTCATAAAAATATCTCCCTCCAAAAAAAAAGGACATAGCTAATTAAAAGTCACGCTGTCATGCTGAATTATGAATGAGAAGTAAAAAAGTAATTAAAAGAGAATTAACTGCTTTGTATGCAAAAGTTGCTTAATCCACTGCAATATATAGCTTATATATAACCTAGATAAAGATATATAAAATAAATACATCAAGAACAAATAAGGATGTAAAATTGTGTTTTAATGTTTAATAACCTTAATAAATATATTTATTTAAATCCATCTTCATAGTTTAATCCATTAATATTCTTCTTTGATTTTAATCAATGGAGAAATAAAGTATCCCTTCATCTCTTTTCTTTAAAACTCGATAAAACACTTTTTGTATCAAGGTTTAATTTTCTTCTGTTCCTTTGATCTATCAATAAAAATATTTAACCTTTTTTATATAAATAGTTTGCTGTCACCCTCGAGGAGTACAATGACTAAATAATTAATAATAGTAATAATAATGTAATAATAATGATCATAATAATAATAATAATAATAATAATAATAATAATAATAATAATAATAATAATAATAATAATAATAATAATAATAATAATAATAATAATATATAATAATAATAATAATAATAATAATAATAATAATAATAATAATAATAATAATAATAATAAAATAATAATAAAATTTTATTTTTATTTTTTTTATTATTATTATTATTATTATATATTATTATTATTATTATTATTATTTTATTATTATTATTATTATTATTATTATTATTATTATTATTATTATTATTATTATTCAATTTATTTCAGCGGCAATTGTAGCTTTAGGGATTCTCATCATCTATTGCCGAAAGGGAAAATGTGATTTTGGACCACGGGATTACTCCCAGGAGAGTTCCAGTGCAAATATATATTACCATAGATACATGTTAATATAGGCTGCGTTAAGGTCAGATCAGACAAGAAGCTTCTTCACCTAAAGAAATTACAGTTTCAATCTTAAATCTTTTATGTTTTTTGTTATTGAAGCTTCTCAAGCATTAGAATTATTTCTGCTCAGGTAATTGATTATTCAAAAGGAAGATGAAATTACTTCTGAAATAAAAATTGCAAGGCTCGAAAGATTGAGTCGTAAGTTTTTTTCTATTGTTCCATATATCCACGCTTTTTTAAAGTGTCTTATTTGTTTATGCAAGTTGAAAGCAATCCTAAATGTATTTTATTTCATCAAAATCTGGGTATTTTTTTCAAAAAAAATGAGTGGTGAAATTTTCCGTCTTGTCATTTTTGAACTTTTGAGTCTCTTCGATGGAATTTTGTAATGCACGCACCCAAAAATATTTCGGTTTTAAAAAAAACTATATTCAATCTATGATTATGACTAACATTAAAACCATTCATGATGTTGAATTTGTGTGTATAGAGTTAAGAATTAGATGTATAAATGGTGAAGGAAATCGAAGCAACAAGCCACAATAAAGAAAAAGGAAGTTATAATGGGAAATTTTATTTTTCCAGGCATTGAGTGAAGTTTCTTGGCTAGTATGGATCATAGAAATTCTTTATTTATAAATTATATACTAAATAACTTTCTGAATCAGGTAACCAATGAACCTGCAAGCATATAACACTGTCAGATTCAGTATTAACAAATGATTAATGTATAATGGATGAGATCAGAGTCGAGGAGAATTTAGGGACAATGACCATAATATTAGATTTAATTTGAATGCGTTATGTGGGTTCAACCTGTAAGTTAATAAGGCAAAGATTTTTTATATCAGAAATGATGATGATCGAAAATTTCGAGCTATGCCTAGCAAAATTGGCTGGGATAGGGAGCTTAAAGATCAAAAACGGTTTTATGTAGAAACAATTCAATCAAATATTTATCAATTTTCAGTCTATTTAAAAATAGGCCAATTAGGCCTGTAGAGAGAAAACATAGTTGGTGGAATATAGAGATTAGAGAAAATTAAATTATATTATTTAAGGGAAGTAGTTGTAAAGATAAAGATTTAGAAAATTATAAGCAAATTAAAACTAAACTTAACAAGTCAATAAATTGGGCAAAGAGAATGGCGGAATTTAATTTGACAAGGAATAATATGGATTTGAATGACAATTGGTTCAATTAAAATTGAAAATTTAGCAAATTGGTTAACATATTCAATGCTTGCTTTCCATCAGTATTTACTGAAGAAAGATTATATATTAGCTTAGAGACTAATAGTTCTGGTATGCATTTAATAAATAGGCTTACAAAGTTGGAAATTTAAGTAAAAGAAATTAAACCTTTACTATACCATTATTGATACGAATAAGGTTGCAAGTTCCGATGGTGTATATGGTAGAATACTAAAAAAGGATAATATCGGTATTGCAAAGACACCATGTTTGATTTTTAAACAATGTATTATATTTGGTGAGGGAGTGAAGGACAGGGAAAAAAATAGTTGTGCCTATTTAAAAGAAGATTTTGGAAATAAAACTTATCAAAATCAAAAGCTTTAAACAGGACTCCAAGGATTTAGTACATGAAAAAAGGTTTCTCAATTGGGGATCCCATTCTTCCAAAATTCATCAAAGCAAATTCAAAGCAGTTCAAAAAGACTCTGTAACAACTTTACTAAGTAATTCAAATAATTTATTTGGAGAAAGAAAGAGATAAGACTGTGTACTTTTGTACTAAAATTGCCTTTTTGTTAACCCTTAAAATTCACATTATAATTATTTATCATTATGTATCACCTATATAAAACCTTAAAAATTCAAAACTTTGTTGAATTAAAGTGAGGTTTATGAATATAATGGCTGACTAGGGGGTTTTGTGTTGTTTATACGCTAACTATCCTTGAAATGATTGCTTTGATCTAAAGACAACTCTGTAATCGTTGATGGAACGAATAGGTTTATATTTTCTTCAGCTAAATCATTTCCAGAATTCATGGTTCGATCGGGCTTGTTCTTTTTCTATCTAAGCTAGATGCAGTGCGGATCGAAGCGAAAAATTCTTTCCCTTATCATTTGCAAATTTTCATTTAGTTTGAATCGTTGCAGATTTTTTCGCTCACAGAATAATTCTGTGAGCGAAGCTGCGCATTACTCTGACCACATTGGATCTTTTACTGACCAATTTTTCTGACCTCTTGCCAAAAACAATTCTAATAGTTTTTGTAAATTTTTGCGTTTACACCTTATATTCGCTCTGATGTTCTGTTGCTAATTCTCCATCTTAAAAGACTAATCTCATTTTGGGCTTTTGTTTTCTTCTAATTCAACCCTGGAAGGACTTTGACAGTTCTTCTCTTACTCCTACTTTCAGGTGTCTCATATGTATTACCTGTGATTATATCTGATCAGGTATATTGACTCTGAAATTGAAACGTTAAGAAGGTAAGCGGCCAGGATGGCATCCCTTCTCAAGTTTTGAGGGAGTGTGTTTTTGGGCGAGAGCCTGCATTTGTTGAACAAAGCGATAGTGCTTTCTACTTCGAGTGTTACAGAGTTCCCTACGAAAACCACAGTATAAAAATTACAGTAAACGTTTGCGGGAAGCTCTGTCGTGACTCATTATCAATATATAATCTGGAAAAGAGAAAATGAAACTAAGTGAATCAATAAATTAAATATACGTTAAGTTATGACAAAAATTAGAATAAATAAATTTTTAAAAAAAAATTATTAAACAAATAGCAAAGACCCAAAGAATATCACTAAGATTACAAATGAAATATATATATATATATATAAGGAGGAGTTATGTTGTTTTTGAGGCATAGAAGTAATTTAGGTGGTTATTATACGGGGTATTATTATTGATTTGTTTTCTTTGTTATAAGAGGAGTCTAGGAGAGGGTTGTGTTTAGTTGGGGTTGTAGTTGTTTAATGTACAGGGATTCAAGAATTGTGCGATCGAAGTTTATTGGATATAAGATGCTGAAGTCCGAGAATTTGAATGGGTGGTCATGAGAGTGTTCTGGATATGGGGAGGGAAGATGGTTTTATATGCGAAAAATGAGCCGATAGAGAATGAATTAATGCCGATGAAGTGTGATCGAATTTGAAGAAAGAAACGTTGGAGAAGATGAAGGCTTTTATTTAGTGAGGGGGTGAGTGTGCCAAGGTACGGAGTTTTGATATAGGTTTAGTTTGGGAACTGTGGGGATATTTAATTTCGGACGGAAAATGTTATAAATGGAGTTTTAATTTGTTTCTATAAGGTCGGGAGGGAAAAAATTAAAATTAAATTTTTTTTTGAGGTGAAGTAGTTCTAAGTGGAAATTCCACCAGCAAGAACAGATATTCTATGAGTAGTGTAAATATCCAGTGATGGTGGTAAGTTTGAATGTATAGGAAGTAGAACTGAGAAAGTTGAGGCCAAGAAAGGAGGAAGTTGGTTTACGGTATACGGATGTGGTAAAGCCATTTGGTTGTGTGTGTGTAACAAGGACATCTAAGAAGGGGAGAAAACCATTATTTTCATCTCTCGTGAGAACAATATTAGGATGTTTTTTATTAATATATTGGAAAAAGAGGTCGGACTGTTGTTTGTTGTTGAAAATTAGAAATCAATGTAACGTTTATATGCCATGGGACGGAAGTAGGGGGGGGGGAGCACTGATTGATAACATAATAATATAGCTCCTCATTATATATATTTCATTTGTAATCTTAGTGATATTCTTTGTGTCTTTGCTATTAGTTTAATATTTTTTTATTTATTTATTTATTCTAATTTTTTTTGTTATAACTTAACTAACGTATATTTAATTTATATATTAATTCACTTACTGTTTCCTCTTTCTCCTTTTCCAAATTATATATTGATAATGAGTCATGACAGACTCGAAACGTTTATGTAAATTAATAAAGTATTATTACGGTGTCTTCATCATTGCTAGCATTATGGTTCACACACACACACACACACACACACATATATATATATATATATATATATATTTATATATATATATATATATATATATATATATATATATATATATATATATATATATATATATATATATATAATATATAATTTTGTGTGGACGTAGCAAGCCCCAGGCTAGCCCGTTGTGGTGCCTCCTCCTTTCCAGCCACCTCTGTTCTGTGGAACTCTTACCATCATCTAGTTTTTCCTCCTGTATTTAATCTTCCTCTCTTCAAGGCTTCCGTCTGAGCCCACCTGAGGAGTTGTGCGTTCGGTCTGTGTATGAGTGAGTTGAAAAGGGCTCTGCCCGCGAGTGGCGGCGTTCTGTAAAAATAATAATAATAATTAATGCGTCACGAGATTTATATAATTCCATTATGACGTCACAAATGCAATTTTGTTAACGTCGTAAACTTTAAAAATATAAGTACAGTTTAATATGCATGCATGATTCATTATGATCGATAAATATATTCTTTTTTGTGATAGTAATGTAATTTTTATTCACATTTTGATAAATATATCTTTTGTGAGTGGGTGCTTGAAATAATGGTGCACTAAATTTAGATAGATACTAATCATATATATATATATATATATATATATATATATATATATATATATATATATATATTTATATATATATATATATATATATATATATATATATATATATATTATATTTATTTATTTATTTATTTATTTATTTATTTATTTATTTATTTATATTTATTTATTTATATATTTATTTATTTTATTATATATATATATATATATATATATATATATATATATATATATATATATATATATATATATATATATATATATATATATATATATATATATATATATATATATATATTATATATATATATATATATATATATATATATATATATATATATATATATATATATATATATATATATATATATATATATATATATATATATATATATATATAATATATATATATATATATATATATATATATATATATATATATATATATATATATATATATATATATATATATATATATATATATATATATATATATATATATATATATATATATATATATATATATATATATATATATATATATATATATATATATATATATATATATATATAATATATATATATATATATATATATATATATATATATATATATATATATATATATATATATATATATATATATATATATATATATATATATATATATATATATATATATATATATATATATATATATATATATATATATATATATATATATATATATATATATATATTTTTTTTTTGCGTTCACGTTCAACCTGTAGGGTAAAAATGTTAATATTTTCTTAAATCTTTGTATGGAAAGCAGATGTAGTTTCTGAATTCATTGTTTAAATTGATTATCGGCTTAAAGCAAAGGTGACCATTCGTTTCGATTTTTTTTGGGACAGTCATGATTTTTTTAGAGGGTAAATTGGGACGGACATTTGTTCTGAATTTTTAGATTTGCAAAAATTATTTATTCAGCGCCAGAGGGCGCGGTGCGTGGGAGCAGAAGATAAAATGTATTTTATTTATTATTTTTTTTATTTATTTATTTTTTATTTTTTTTTTGTGTATAATGTCCTTAACTAATAAACCATATGACTTGGTTTTGAAAACAGCATTTGTATTTCTTCTTTATATTAAAAATCACCCTTCCTTTATACATCCCTTAAAACCCTTACGAGCAGGGTATTTGGGGGAGCCCGGGGGGGGGGCAATGTTTAGAATCGTCCCGATTTTTGGTCAGAAAATATGGTCACCTTAGCCTAAAGCGATGGAGTTAAAGCATAGACAGCAGCTTCACCATACGTCATAAACATACGTCATACGTCATGTGACGCGGAAGAATTTCAAATTCTGCGCAAGAAAAAAGTCGTATAAGAGTTTGTTTTTTCGACCATCTGTTTTCGTACTGTAATAAAGACTTTATATTTTGTGTGATCCATAATTTCGTTCAACTTTAGATATAAATCCCTTAAAGTGATAAATTTCTTGAATTATTAAATTCGTTATTTTCATTACATAACATTTGCTGTTTTTTTTTGTGAATTTTTCGTCCCTTTTTGATTTAAACCTAAATTTGAGAAAGTTTAAAGTAATAGTGGTGCTTCAATTGTAACTTATCCCTACTCGACAAAATTTGACCGGGCATATCGTAACATTGCAATACTATACTGGAAAGCTTTTGCCAATTCTTAAACTAACCAAACCTGAAAACGGTAATTGTAGCGTTCACAGTAGTGGATTTTTTCGTACGAGACCAGGTTGCTGAAACTAGCAATATACCTACGCGTTGGGATTTGAAAATAACAAAGCCTATGAGTCTAGTATAAGGTATCCATATTTTTATGACCAAAAATCGGGACGCTTCTGAACATTGCCCCCCCCCCCTATATATATATATATATATATATATATATATATATATATATATATATATATATATATATATATATATATATATATATATATATATATATATATATATATATATATATATATATATATATATATATATATATATATATATATAATTTTTTTCCTTTGAAATAGCTATAAAATTTGTTTGCAATTTTTCATTCCTATGATCAGTGTAACAAACTCGTTTCGTAAGTTTATCTAGCCTCGAAAAACTGATCCATTCTTTTCTTGCATCGAAACTTGCTACTCGCTTTTACTAATCTCAAAACCGGTCAAACTGGCGTTTATTTCAAAGTACAATAAAACATTATTTTGTAATAAAAATTTAACGTTTAATACCTTAAATTAAATGATATTAATATTTTGAAATTTTTTTAGGAAAATGATAATAAATTAGACCATTAAATATAATAATAATATATAGTTTCAAATCCCTACGCATAGTTCCAGTCGAACTCGCAACGTGTAGGTATGTTGTTGTTTTCAGCAACCTGGTCTCGTGTACGGAAAAATCCGCTACTGTGAATAATTCCTAGTGAAACTTCAAGAGACGAAACTTAAACTTTTCTTTAACATGAAAACTAAGGTACGTTTCTGTTGAATGTTTTGTTCTCTTGAGTTTTAGACGGATTTGCTTCAGACATCGCAAATTTTTGTAACAATTTCATATTGCAATTTAATTAATGTGAAATTAAAATTTTTCGTACATTGGTTGAAGTTGCCTGCTACTCCTCCTTAGCTTATCTTTCTTAACTCATCTGCAATTCCAATATATATATATATATTATATATATATATATATATATATATATATATATATATATATATATATATATATATATATATATATATATATATATATATATATATATATATATATATATATATATATATATATATATATATATATATATAAGAGAGAGAGAGAGAGGAGGGTGCTTGGAACCCCTACTGGGGCTACTATAGCATTCTGCTAGGTGCTCCTGGGTTGCTGGAGCAACCAACCAAAGTCAAGCAACGCCAACATGGGAACAACAACTGTTGCGACTAAATTAGGCAATATGACAGAGAAAAATTTTCCGCACTCCAGGACTCGAACCATTGACAACCGTTCTTCTATGCCTTCTTTTTTGGGAGGCGGCGTAGCTCGGTGGAAGAGCCTTTCTGTACATTGTCTAACGGCGACGCTGTTGTCAATGAGTTCGAATTGTGGCGTGCGGAAAATTTTTCTTATATATATATATATATATATATATATATATATATATATATATATATATATATATATATATATATATTATATATATATATATATATATATATATATATATATATATATAATATATATATATATATATATATATATATATATATATATATGATGGATCGGATGTCATATTTTCTCATTTGCGGATGCGGATGTTGAACTTTCGAAAGTGCGGATGCAGATGTTGAATTTTCGAAAATGCGGATGCGGATGCGGAGTTTTTGATGATGCGTATGCCATCAGTATATATATATATATATATATATATATATATATATATATATATATATATATATATATATATATATATTATATATATATATATATATATATATATATATATATATATATATATATATATATATATATATATATATATATATATTATATA
>SEYY01015678.1:130000-132500 GCA_009176605.1 Armadillidium nasatum | reverse complement strand
TAGAATTTCATTTTGGGAGTAGCTGTGGAAGCGTTGGGAAGGAGATGGGTTGGAGGAACGAGAAAGTGACACACACCGTAGTGGAATGAGATAGTAAGAGAGGCTGTGAGAAGGAAAACGGTGATGATGAGAAGATGGTTGAAACATAGAACGATGCAAACCAGTGAAGGTTATGTAGAAGCGATAAATGAGACAGAGTTGATTAAGAGAAGAGTGAAAGAGAGGCTGTGCGTAATATGGCAGAAGAGGAGACGGAGGATGCGTTAAGAGGGAGAAAGAAGGTTAATAAACTGGCGAAATCCTACAGAAGAGAAAGAAGGTTAATAAACTGGCGAAATCCTACAGAAGAGAAAGAAGTAGCTTCAATAGTGTGAAAGATGAACATGAGGAAGTGTTGGTGGAATAGTCGGACATAAATACAAGCGGATGGAATATTTCAGAAATTTTTTGAATGGGGAGGAACAGTATGGGACGAGAGGAAGACTGGAGATAAGGAATGTGAAATTGGAGGAAATTTCAAGAGAAGAATATGAGATAGCTTTAAAAAAGAAAGATGGTAAAACACCTGGAGAGGATGGAATGACCATAGAGTTAATAAAGAAGGGGAGATGAGAGGAGTTAAATATGCAAATTCTAAAGTTAATCAATAAATGCTAGAGTGAGGGACGAATATCGGAGAGATGGGGCAAGTCGATAATCATTCCATTTTATAAAGGTAAAGGGGATTCAGGAGATTGTGGTAATTATAGAGGCATAGTTTAAATAGATTATATTGAAAAGGTTTAAGAAAGAATATTGGAGGGAAGATTAAGGGAGAGAATAGAGAGAAGGTTGGAAGAAAAACAGTTTGGTTACAGGAAAAATAGAAGCACCAAAGATCTTACGTTCATGTTGAGAATGACGATGGGAAAGGGGTGGGAGTATGATAAAACTATACATGTAGCTTCCATCGACCTTCGAAAAACCTTCGACTCTGTTCCAAGGAGCGGACTCTGGCAGTTGCTGGAGATAGAATATAGGGTAGATGGTGGGTTGAGAAGAGCGGTTGAGAGTATGTATGAGATATGTAGTTGAAAAATGAGGACAGAGTACAGAAATGAGGAATGGTTTGAGGTTAAAAATGGAAGTCAAACAATGAAGTGTGTTATCCCCTGTCTTGTTTGTGGCATATGTTAATGTAGTCATCCGTAGAGTGAGACGAGATGAAGAGATTTAAACCGGGATATAATGACGTATGCTGATGAAATAGTATGTTGAAGTCAGTGGAGGGAGATGCTTGGGGAGGTGGTGTTGAGTTTTGACAGGAGCCTGAGAGAAATGGGGCTGAAGATGAATTTGGATAAAACTGAAATCTTCACAGTGGGGAGAAAATGAGGTGAGGGGTTGAGGGTGGAGCTTGAGAGGAAAGTGATTAAAAATGTAATGAAGTCTTAAACATCTAGGTGAGTTGTTTACAGAAGGAAGAGGAAATACACAGGAGATGACAAATATAATTGAAAAATACAGTAGATCTGTAGGCATGTTAATTATATCCAATTCTGAAAAAAAAAATAATTTGAGTTTCGAGGTTAGAAAGTGGTCTTCGAAAGTGTGTTGACGCCAATTTTGATGTACGGAGCGGAGAGATGGAGTACTACGAGAAGAGAGGAGATCAGATTTCAAGCTGCGGAAATGAAGGTTTTGAGAGGGTTGGTGGGTAAGACGAGAAGAGACATAATACGCAACACTGATGTAAGTGCGGAAGTGGGAGTTTGCCCGTTGATGCACAAGATAGACGCGGCGAGACTGAGGTGGTGGGGACATTTGGAAAGGATGGAGGAGGACAAAGTGGTGAAGAGGAGATGTATGTGGAGGCCTAATGGCGGGAGACAGAGGGGAAGACCCAAGGAGAGGTGGAAGGAATCAGTGGAGGACTCGCTGAGGCGTCGTCGGCTGCCTTCGATGGAGCAATTGCTGATGGAGGGTACCATTGAATACAGAGCAGAGTGAAGGGGTACGCTGATCCCGTTGACAGGCTCTTAGCCTTCCTGGAAGAGGATGAAGAAGAAGATGCTGTAATTTTAGGTATTGGATTAACTGTCTAACTTCAATATAGTTTTATTATTATATTTTATCTTTATTGCCCAAATTAATGAGAGGGATGGCATTCCTCCCTTGAAATTCTCGCACGACTCCCCAGGGGAGAACGTCCCCCGGATTAAGAACCCCTTCTCTACAAGATCATTCTTCTTGGAGCAGTATTTTCAATGCTAGTCCTCGAGTTTTATCCTCCAATGTAACGCTTGCACCTTTTCAGTAGAATTTGTAACTTCTTCCATATGACTTTTAAGCATTTTTCTCCTGAGTTTCCCAGAAGAACTCTAAGTCATATGTTTCTCAGAGCAGTGGTTTAAAATGATAGTTCTAAAATTGCTTTTGGCAGAAAGATAAAAGTGCTGGTTACTACCTCTGTCTCTCTCTCTCTCTCTCTCTCTCTCTCTCTCTCTCTCTATATATATAT
>SEYY01015678.1:60000-125000 GCA_009176605.1 Armadillidium nasatum | reverse complement strand
TTTTTTTTTTTTTTAAACTTGTATTACGCTCCAAAACGGTTCTCTCAAGTTTTTGTAACTGACTTTTATTTATATCACCAAATTTTTAGACGGAAAAATAAAAAATAAACGCTCTTGGATGTCAGTCGAAACCAAAACTCGTCTCTTCATTCTCAGTAAATAATCGTTTATCTGGCAACCCTTGTTAAACGACAGTATATAAGAAAGCGCAGTACAAAGGGCGTGGCGGGTGGGCAACGTCAGCCACTTTTCTATAAACGGAAAAATAAAGTAAAACGTCAGCCAGTCTTCTATAAACGCTCTTGGAGGTCAGTCAAAACTCGTCTCTCTTCATTCTCAGTAAATTATCGTTCATCTGGCAGGCAACCCTCGCTAAAGACAGTATATAAGAAAGCGCACTACAAAGGGCGTGGTGGGTGGGCAACGTCAGCCAGTCTTTTATAAACGCTCTTGGAGGTCAGTCAAAACTCGTCTCTCTTCATTCTCAGTAAATTATCGTTCATCTGGCAGGCAACCCTCGCTGAAAGCCAGTATATAAGAAAGCGCACTACAAAGGGCGTGGTGGGTGGGCAACGTCAGCCAGTCTTTTATAAACGCTCTTGGAGGTCAGTCGAAACCAAAATTAGTCTCGGTTCCTTCCTTGTAACTAAAACTAAAATTCGTCTCTGTTCCTACCTTGTAAATATCGTATATCTGGCAACCCTGCTAAATCGACTGTATATAAGAAAGTGCACTACAAAGGGCGTGGTGGGTGGGAAACGTCAGCCAGTCTTTTATAAACGCTCTTGGAGGTCAGTCAAAACTCGTCTCTCTTCATTCTCAGTAAATTATCGTTCATCTGGCAGGCAACCCTTGCTAAACGACAGTATATAAGAAAGCGCACTACAAAGGGCGTGGTGGGTGGGCAACGTCAGCCAGTCTTTTATAAACGCTCTTGGAGGTCAGTCAAAACTCGTCTCTCTTCATTCTCAGTAAATTATCGTTCATCTGGCAGGCAACCCTCGCTGAAAGCCAGTATATAAGAAAGCGCACTACAAAGGGCGTGGTGGGTGGGCAACGTCAGCCAGTCTTCTATAAACGCTCTTGGAGGTCAGTCAAAACTCGTCTCTCTTCATTCTCAGTAAATTATCGTTCATCTGGCAGGCAACCCTCGCTGAAAGCCAGTATATAAGAAAGCGCACTACAAAGGGCGTGGTGGGTGGGCAACGTCAGCCAGTCTTCTATAAACGCTCTTGGAGGTCAGTCAAAACTCGTCTCTCTTCATTCTCAGTAAATTATCGTTCATCTGGCAGGCAACCCTCGCTGAAAGCCAGTATATAAGAAAGCGCACTACAAAGGGCGTGGTGGGTGGGAAACGTCAGCCACTCTTCATTCTCAGTAAATAATCGTTCATCTGGCAACCCTTGCTAAACGACAGTATATAAGAAAGCGCAGTACAAAGGCGTGGAGGGTGGGCAACGTCAGCCACTTTTCTATAAACGGAAAAATAAAGTAAAAAAAAAAAAAAAAAATTTTTTTTTTAAATATTTCAATTTTCATTAGCAACACCTAGTGATAATTACTACTTTATTGGAAGCTATAATTGAAACCCCCCCCCCCCCATCACACAAGGTTATCTCACAATCTATCAATTTGATAATGGAAGGCTAATCTTTTCAACATTTTTTTTTTTTTTTAAATTAATTAAAGAATTTATTAGACAAAAATAAAAAAAGTTTTATTATTGCCAACTTTTGTTTTTACCTTTTGATGAGATTTGGTAGTTAATTTTATTTTTAAAAGTTACTTTAACTGCATCACGTTTCCTCTATTCATTTGGCCTACTGTATATACGTTAGTATATATATATTTGTGGTAGTGCAGCCAATATGGTATGTGATAATAAAAACTTCTATAAATTATGCGAAATCAAATATCCCTAAAAATGCTATCAAGCAGAGTCAACTCTTCTAAAATGAAAGGAATATTCCTAGAAGTTTTTTCTATGATTTCTCCACTTATTCTCAACTATGCCAGTATGATTCGTCGTTCAGTAGCTAATAATAATTTTTTCTAAATTCTACGGCCCTGCTTGTCACTAATCCAGTTAATTGCTACAAAGCTTGATTAAAATGTCAGTAAATTTGTTTAATAAGTGAAGATACTTTTACAGCTATGAGAGTTGATTGTTCAAAAAACTGAACCTTACATTTAGTGACCTCACAACCATTCTGTCATGAGTGTTTAGTAAAACTTGGACATATATTTAAAATGAAAAAATATAGCGATTATGTATAATACGATTTAAATTTGAAAAGAAACACTAATATCAATCTCTTTTCCTCACTCCTTAAATCGTGGCAGGCCCTGTAATACGAAGATCTCATTAATATGAAATAAATTTCTTAAAGATATAAAAATTAACATTTTCTTTTTTTAATATCACATCACCTTGTTACAACTTAAATAGAAGTATTCGAACAAATAATTCTTAATAATAATAATAAGAATTTACAAAAATGGAAAGAAATTCACAAAATGACTCAATTATATATTTAATTATAAAATTGAAAAAGTTAGTAAAAGATTATTAAAATACAAAAATTAGAAATGGTTCGACTTAGTAATCACAGCAAAGGCACCCTGTAATTGCAACATTATAATTATAAATTAAATAATAAAATAATAATCATCAGTATCTTATAATAATTAACTGATGTTAATTTCGGAAATTTTACTATCATAACTATAAAATAATACATAAAAAAAATATCATTAACTTGAGGTAGTTTAATAATTCAGGCTTATAATACCTATTAAAAAAAATGGGAACAAAACCATGAAGAAAATGACTTCTTACACCCTGTATTGACATTAATATTTAAGACTCATTTTCTTTTGAATTTCCAATCTCCTTGGTAACGAATATCAATTTACAACATTCAATGATTCATACACTCGTCTCCATAGTACTAATAATAAATCTGATCTCAATGAATACCAATATTAATAAGTAACAAATATTATTTAATATCTACTACCTACTTATTTTACTACAAAAATAAAGAGGGGGGAGTCATTAGGGGTATTGCAATAGAGTAATTTAAATATCACAGGCAAGATGCTACTAAAATATCACAGGAAATTATCAAAGGCAATTAAAAGGTATAATGGGATTACTCTTTCTTAAATTCGCTACTGGCTTGTAATTTTCATTCTTTAAAATTGAAAGCAATACACTACAGAAGGATAATTATTTATATTATTCATTTTCAAACTTAAGAAAAGCACTCTCCATTCCCCCCCCATCATTAAAAAAAAAATTAAACTCTTGTATAATAATAACAATAGATACCAACATCCTATTTAAGCATATTCATTATTGTTAGATAAATAATAATATTTTGAAGTTTGCAAAAAGGGAGTGGCGATATAAATCATTTTCTACTGAAGCTTAGAACATGTCCTCCTGATCCTGCGGGGAAGCCTTTATTCCATCAAATCCATATTTAAACCAAAGTGTGTTTAAAACATTATCGGTGTTCCAGGGTTTCTTGGAGCCCTTCCACTGAAGGATTTTATACTTAGAAAGATGTCGTGGAAGAAGTTTGGAGAATTTCTTTGAACCTAAGAACAAAAAATTAATAATGACAGGTAAGGATTCAAACTTAGGAAGCTTTCCCCACTTCCATATAAGTCCCTGTTCAACCATTCTTCTTTACCACTAATTGAAATAATAAATTTAAAGCTAAAATTTGAATAAATGTAACAATATTCCAATTGAGTAGCAGCTTAGTCACAAAGTCTGAAAACATATATTTTTAATACCATATTCTCAGTAAAATATACCTTCCATTCTCTAGTCATGCCAAAAAATATAAAAAAGCTGTAAAATTCTACTACAATGCAAAATAAGAATGATTGTTTACAAACTGCACATTTAACAAATTTATTATTTTGTTAGCTACTTTGGTAAGAAAAAAAAATTGTGAAGGGAAACTTCTTATAATAAACATTTTAATTCAAAATTTTTCTTTTATTTTGTTTTCCTAAAATAACTTATATAATGATACAAATACTACTAGCTGTCTTCGGGATTAGGATGTTACAGTTATTATTTGTACTTATACTAAACATAAAACGATATTTCCTTCTACATTTGAGTTAAACTTAATGGAGAGAAAACTCTAACAGCAAATGAAAATCTTAAAACTTTCTGGTTCGTCTACATACTTACAAAATAGATACCTTTCAATGTTTTCCTAGCAACAGATCACCTTATCAATGATATGAAGGCAATTTTAATGAAGCATTACAACACTATTACTAAGCCAAGAATATTCACTAAATACTTACCCATGAAGACAACACTCCAATCTTCTGGAAGGTACCCAACTTTGTCATAAAGACTAATCATTAAAAGAGCATCTGATAAATCCCCAGTCGAGTTTGAATGCACAATTGAAGATCTGATTGAAAAGAATAAATTAGGAAAATTTGAAGCTTAAGTTATATGGTTAAATATAAGACCTTGACAGCTAAAATCTAACCATTCCATTCATGACACAGAGGAGCATATTATTCAATGATAAAATCTGGTTATTTTACAATTCCTTCCCATATTAAATCAATTTTAATTAAAAAAAAAATCAAAGTTAAACTCAAAAGGAGTTAACTAAGATAATACATCTGTGGGAAAACAGGGCCAGAGGTGAGACATCCGAAGCAATCAAATATAAAGAAATGTAATTTCAACTGAGCCAAGACCCAAAATTTTAATTTTTCAGGTTCCATTTACTTAAAGAGAAGTCTTTCAAAGTCAAAATACTACATCAAAAGGAAGTATACGCTATACAAACAATTCGGGTACTAAGGAAATATAAACTCAATAATTATGTTGAAGTAGGAACCAAATATTATCATTCACCTTGTTTTTCATTTTAACAGTATTTTGTTTATATGGTCCATGTATTAAGATGCACCAATTCAATAACGAATTTTGAGAGGAAGTTATTATTTCAGAATAACGTAGGTTTTATAATTACCAGCAACCTCGTTCCAACGATTCACGACTTTCTTAATATCATTCTGGAAAAATCTTCTGCTTTAGTGGAAAGGATGTTGAGAATATTGAGATGAATGGTGTGTAACTTTCACCTTCATGTTTTTTAAGATAGTTCTATAAACTTAGGCACAGGAGAATGAGGAAGGTATGGGATACTTTTTAGGAGGATGATGTCTTCAATATTTTTTTTTTTACTTTTTAATGATTTTACCGTATGAGACTGGCATTATCCAGATGAATCATCACACGTTGTCGACTAATCCAAACAAACCATTTGTTTCGAGCCTGAGTTTAAAAGATCAAAAATGCTTACGATAAGTGTCTACTGCAACCATTGAATTGACTAATAGCAATTTGAAGTAAATCCCACCAAATATTTAGCAAAAAAAAAAAAAATTTTTTTTTTTTTTTTTTTTTTTGGGGGGGGGGGGGGGTTGTGATGTACTTGAACACTGCAGATATGATTTGTTCCGCAGATGTCTCCCTTTTTAGGGAGGAGGTTGGTTACTAAATTAGTTAATATATATAAACTTTTTTTAACTGTTATATGAGGAATCCAACCCTGACCTTTAAGCTGGTAAGACAGAGTTACCTATGTACCACGACAGTTCAAAAAGAAATCTCAATGAGAAAGCTCATGAACAACCTGTCATACAGAACATTTCAAAAGGACTTCCCTAAATGCACTCTGGCACAGGCCAACGAGTCAGTTACAATCCTCCCTCTCTCACACCACTATTAAATATAAGCAAGCATATAAACCACATGACTCGTGAAGTTAAAATATACAAACTTTTTAAGTCTGCTAAACGAGGATTTGAACCCTGACATTTAAGCTTGCAAGACAGTGCGTTACCTCCTATCATGACAGTTCAAAAGGAAATCTCATTGAGGTAGCTCATGAACAATCTTTCATGCAGACCCTCTTAAAGGACTCCTTTAATTGTACTCTGGCATTCAACGAGATTTCTTTTTGAACTGTCGTGGTACGGAGGTAACGTTCTGTCTTACCAACGTAGAGGTCAGGGTTCAATTTCTTCGTATACAAACTTAAAAAATACAGTACTATAAGATGAGTTTCATTCAAGATAAAAATTCATACTAAAAACAAACAACCCATGAATCTATCCGTATGAAAAAAAAAATTCTATCACAGACACATTACAGGTAAGAACATGAAAAAAATTTTTCCTCTATATATTTCTGCTGAAGCATTATTACGCTATATTGCTTTTATTTGAAGCGTGTCTTTTACACTGTAATCAAAAGTAAACATTATTTAAGTTGTAATTACAAGTTAAAGTTTGACAGCAATTATTTGATATAAAGTTCAGTCTATACAGAATTTTTTTTTAATCACAATTACTCATGAGCAGAGCCATTCAGAGGAGGCGATTAACATGGACTTGGTTTCAGCATAATAGCTCAACTTAGACACGACCCTAAAAACTGGACTCGATATATATATATATATATATATATATATATATATATATATATATATATATATATATATATATATATATATATATATATATATATATATATATAGGGTTGGCATTGATTAAATCAAATTGATTTAATCAGTTGATTAAATCAATTGATTTTTTTTTTTATGAAAAAAAAATTTTTTGATTTTTTTGATTTTTTTTAAAAATAATAAACTTTTTTTTATTATTTGTTTTATTTTGTCATATTTTTTGATACATAATGATATAACAGATATATTAGTTCCTTCTTACTGTGTTAAAAAACTTTAAAGTAGTTTATATATTAGAAATATAACTTCCTTAATATTTGGTTCAAGATTTCATATAGGGTAATACAAGAATCTGATCTTCATTAATATAATTTATCCAATATAGAACTGTTAGAGTTTAGAATTCCTAATATATATTCAATCAAATCTTCAACAAAATTTTATTGAGCTTTAATCTAATGCAATTTGAGGTTATAGACAAAAGAGAAAACAGAAAAGACAATTCCTTTTAATTTTCAACCATTTAAATTTTTATACAACATTATAAGAAAACAATATTCCTCTATATAAATTATAAAAGAAAGAAAATTTAAGCACTTTTGATGCATAATCATTAATCCATAAATTAAATAAATAACTTAAAATATATATTATATATATATATATATATATATATATATATATATATATATATATATATATATATATATATATATATATATATATATATATATATATATATATATATATATATATATATATATATTTTGCAAGTTATGTATTTAATTTATGGATTAATGATTATGCATCAAAAGTGCTTAAATTTTCTTTCTTTTATAATTTATATAGAGGAATATTGTTTTCTTATAATGTTGTATAAAAATTTAAATGGTTGAAAATTAAAAGGAATTGTCTTTTCTGTTTTCTCTTTTGTCTATAACCTCAAATTGCATTAGATTAAAGCTCAATAAAATTTTGTTGAAGATTTGATTGAATATATATTAGGAATTCTAAACTCTAACAGTTCTATATTGGATAAATTATATTAATGAAGATCAGATTCTTGTATTACCCTATATGAAATCTTGAACCAAATATTAAGGAAGTTATATTTCTAATATATAAACTACTTTAAAGTTTTTTAACACAGTAAGAAGGAACTAATATATCTGTTATATCATTATGTATCAAAAAATATGACAAAATATAACAAATAAAAAAAAAAAGTTTTATTATTTTTTAAAAAAATAAAAAAAATAAAAAAAAATCATTGATTTTTGATTTTTTTGATTTTTTTTTTTTTATATATATATATATATATATATATATATATATATATATATATATATATATATATATATATATATATATATATATATATATATATATATATATATATAAAATACTCACGCATTCTTTCTGGCGTCTACTGCAATCCAATGATGGAACAAGTGTGTTAAATTTTCTTGACGCCACCTGGTGGCATTTCCGAATATCAAACCTGATCCAAATGCACATCTATCTGGGTCGAAGTTTAACGCTCTGTAAAAGAGTAAATATGCAAAGGGAAAAAAATAAGAGAATAATAAGCTGTAATTATATTACTATTATTAATAATGATAATAATAATTTACAGCTTTTCTATTACTTAAATAGGAAGGGAGGGAGGGGGTGGGGGAAAGGTTACCACTCTCTGAATACTACTATAGACTAAAACCCTAAATATGAAAGTATAAGTAAATTAGTAAAATAAATAAATATATACTCAAGTAGGCCTTTCAATCTAGATTTGAAATTAGCTTTCTCCAACTCTAGTGAAATTCATATAGATCTCTGGACTTTTCCCCACCAATGATAGGGTATTTTTTTTTTATTTTTTTTTTTAAATGACCAAAAGAATGAGATTTTTTTTTTTTTCCTTTTTAAATAAAATGGAAAAAATTGCATCCAATGACTGTTTAAAAATCTCTTGACAAATCTACCAATTTACCAAACCTTGGATTATAGTATTCTGGTCCTAGAGGAAAGTATATTTACGGCACAGAAAAAAATACTACTTTCAATTGAAGCTAAAACTTTTCATAGAACCTCAGCAAAATATAAATATACTTACTTCACTTCATCGTTGTCGAAATTTAAGTTTGAAGAGAATCGCCAAAACAAGTTAACACCTCTCTTCTGGGATCCATGACATTCATTTGGGACAAGAGCTACCTCATGATCTTTTAGACGTAGTCTCCATAACTCAGTTATGTCCCCTAATAATAATAAATAATAAATATTAAATGTTTGATAACATGCCTCAAATTGTAGATATATATATTTTGACATCATGCTTAAAATCTTAAAAAATAAATTATACGTTTGATAAACATGCTTCAAATTCTACATATGTATGTTTTTAGCACCATGTTTAACGTTTTACATATAAATAACACATTGGACATCATGCTTCAATTTCTAAGTACAATGAACTTTCTGATAAGAAAATGTAATGCTAAAACCCCCTTTCTATTCTTTACAAACGAAATTCATTAAAAAATAAATCTAAAACATTAAGATTGATTAAGAAGTTAAAAACAAAATATGAAAGACTAAAAAAAAAAAAAAATGCAACACAACTGCCTGTTAAGTTTGGATCAAAAAAGACTACTGAGTTTTTTTCAACTAAAAAATTCCCATTAAGACAAGGGTTAAGTGTTTGAAATAAAAAAATTTTTTTTTTTTTTTTTGAGGGAATTGGGGTGTAAAAGTCTAAAGGGGATATTTTTTCCAACTAAAATCCTGTTAAAATTAATGTCCAAAATAAGACATGCTTAACTATTTCTCACTGAGAGCTCAAAGTTTTTATGAAAGCTAAGAAACTTAAATTTTTTTTTTAACAGAACATATCATTCATAATAATCTAGCAGAATATGCTTCGATAGTATATATATATATATATATATATATATATATATATATATATATATATATATATATATATATATATATATATATATATATATATATATATATATATATATATATATATATATATATATATAATGAAGGAAGTGAGAGTATAAAATAAAGATTCTGTTCTAAGATCAACAACAAATGTAAGCTAAGAATACGGAACAAAAATAAAGAACTACGTCACTACGTAGTGTTAAGAGCATAGGTCATATTAAAACCCATTAATGTCTGTCTCCCCTCAGCTGGTATAAACAAAGTTGAAACAAGACAAATAGAGAGTAATGGAAATTAGATGAAAATATATATAAACTTGATACATTGACAAAAACCTCTAATTATTGGCATTAGATTATACTAAACCATCTAAAAATATATCTTACTTTCTAAATCAATTTGAAAATCCTGAAACAAACGAATTTCTACAACTCTTTCCTGAACTAGAATCTCTTAAAATCTCTACGAGAGACACGTCAAAAATTGAATCTTTAACAATTTTTGGCATTGTCATAAATATTTTCTAAATATTAACGTGTCATACAAAAATTTTATTATATCTAAATGTTAAACAAATTTGCCTTACAAAGCTAACTAGTAGCAAGCAATTCCCAACAACATAAGATTAACACTAGGATACATAAACTTATATATATATATATATATATATATATATATATATATATATATATATATATATATATATATATATATATATATATATATATATATATATATATATATATATATATATATATATATATATATATATATATATATATATATATATATATATATATATATATATATATATATATATATATATATATATATAAATCACGAATAATATCTAAGTTAAAAATATTTGATAAGTAAATAAAAATCCAGATAACTATTTTTTTACAACCCTTAAAAGCAGAGGTTGGAAAAGCCCTTCTACAACCATTTCTACAATTACTTAGCCCTCTACTACTATTACTTCAACCAAAACTTTACAAACCTTGTACAAGAACATCGGGGTCAATGTAAACAAAATTGTTCTCGATCTCTTTAAAGATGTCTAACAAAAAGAGCTTGGATATATCAAAACTTTGGTTAAACTGGGATGAATCAAATGTTCTTACGGTTATTCGTTTAATATTAACCAAATTTGGAATCTCATTCTGCGCTATCCTATTTATAATAAAAAATAATAAAAAACCAATAAACTGACTTACTAGAAAGAGGAAGAAATTCTGAATTTGCTAATAATATACCCTTATATTTATGTATACAGTATTGAGCTTTGTCAAAATATTAACATAGTTATCTTCATTCGGATTTATAGTGGGGTCATTATGCTAAAACATTATCTTAAGCTCTACATGCCTCTGATAAGGCCTTCCTCATGTTATCTAATTTTTTTTTACAAACTCACAACAACGCACTTTTTGTTAAGTTCTTCTATTCGATTGTAAAAGCCATCATGTTATTTATTGGTTTCAGTAATTAACTTTACTCGTTATTATAGTCATTAATTTCAGTTGTTTAAAGTTTTAGTTGGTCTACTGAGCCACCTTATCCTCATACTTTCTTACACTCCTACCTAGTTTCTCCATTTTCTTATTAATCTTTCTATATTGATCATTATTCCAAAGCATACGCCTCCTTATAATTCATTTCTAAAGCATATTCCCTCTGCACCATAATTAGTATGCCTTCCAATTGAACACTTTTGGAACAGTTCTTCTACCAATCTAAGTTCAGTTTTCTTTTTCCTTATTATACCAACTTATGTAAAACAAATTAGCAACCTTAGAATATTTCCCATTACATAGTCAACATATTTCCTGTATATTTGGACTTTTATTTTTAAATTTCCATTCTCTTCTACTTTTCACTCTACAGATGGAGTTACTAATCCTACTTTTGGGTCTTTCATTTCTCTCTCTCTCTTCAAATGTATTTTAACATGAAGATCTACTCTACTGAACAATATTCAATTCTAAATATCTTTTAATTTCTAAGGCTCTAATTTTTCAGTATGTTTTCCCTTACTCTAACAGTCTAATTACAATCTTTCACTCTCAATCTCCCCTTTCAATTCTTTATTTTCCTTTAACTTTTTTGAATATCATACCAATGTTATTTTCCTATCTTAATTGAGTTTTCTACTCCCTTTGTCATAACCTTCTCTGAATTTTTCTAATCTTTTTCATCATGTTTCACCATAATTTTTGTTAAATTAACTAAGTTTATCCCAACTTATAAAAATTACTACAATATCCCTTCATATAATAATATATAAAAATCAATTTCCACAAACGGTTAATTATACCATCCTATTCTTCAAATAATTTTAATACTTAAACTACAAATAAAAAAAAATAATAATTTAACACAAAAAAGAGAAATTTAATCTACATATAACTTGATTTAATTATTACCGGATTAACTTCAGAAGCCCCTAAATTAACATCTAAACAAAAAAAAAAAGAAGAAAAATTAACCTTAATGTTTTCAAATTTCAGAGATCTTTATCTCGCTTCTTGAAATATTAATACATCATTACTATTCTCAAAAAATGTCTTAAAAATTTTAAAACTTCAAAATATTAACTCCGCTTTAAGGTCAACAATCATAGTAAAATCATCAGTAAATAAACATTTTAATGCACCATCATCAAAATGAGACGATAACTTACCTAAAAAGATGAATCAACTGTGGATGCAAGAAGACATGGAAGTGAAGATGATTGGGATTTTTCGCATTTGCGTATATGCTGCTTATCGCTGCACACATTCCACCAAAATCTTTATGGCTTCCTCTTATGATAACATTATACTCTGCAATATATATATATATATATATATATATATATATATATATATATATATATATATATATATATATATATATATATATATATATATATATATATATATATATATATATATATATATATATATATATATATATAGGGTGATGTGCGTTAGGTCTGTTTGAGTGAGCTTTCTTCATTTTGTGTGCCCCCTCCTTGAAAAGGGCTCTGCCCGTGAGTGGCGGCGTTCTGTATTATTATTATTATTATTATTATTATTATTATTATTATTATTATTATTATATATAATAATAAAATACAGAAAACGACAATTCACCAAGAGCATTAAAGAGGGATGACTCATGGATAGCCACTGTGATGCTACAGCATCTCTAAAAAGATATTAGAAAGCTATTTAAATATTTAATATTATAAATTCCTATGAGTTTTTTGTTCTTATAACCAAAGTATAAATATAATAAATAATGGAATCTAATGTTACAAATGTCTGACTAATGGTATTTTGGGCAACTTCAGTCTGTGATTGGCCAATTAATTTAAATGTAGCAACTTTTTTCAGTTGAGATCAAAATGGTGACGTCACTACCATCATATTATAGTCGTGTTTCTTTTGTTTATTTGAATATGTGGAGTAGTAATCTATATAATAAATTATAGCAGGTAGAAGTGCCATTCAATTTCATTACTTTATATATTTATACTTTTGGGTTACAACTTTTAACTAGTTGTTCTAATTGCTTCATAAATGATTTTTATTAAACACAATTATATCTTCTCAAACAAATGCATAATTCACAATTTCAGATTGTGTTCTATATGCTGGAAACCACAGTAATGAAACTACAATAAACAAGTTACTAGATTATCATATGGTGTAATATGATACGAAGCACTGTAGGCTGAGCAGAGTCAGTGCTTGTTATATACAAAAATTTGCAAGACAAAAGTTGTGTTGATTCAAACAATTTTCAACATTGCATTTAAAATTGATTTACTAAAGTCATTATTGTTTTATTATGAAATTGAAAAAAATTAAAAAAACAAGACCAAATCTTTTTGTTAAATTTTATTTAGCTGCCTATGTATCATATATCTGTTTGCTATTAATTTTTTAAGTGAGTAAAATTCTGGGTGTGTTCCATGAAATCAAGCGTAATAAAGTCACGCTTAAGCCAGCTGCAGCAAGCAGAATCTTGATTTTAGAGGGACATTTCACTGTAGTAATTGTCAGCTGATCTACTGTATATAAATAAACGTAAATATATTTAAAAATCTAATTCACTGTCATTTAATTTAAGCAATCCCTTAATTTAATTAATATCATAATAGTCATATCTAAGAATATAAGATGACATAAGAATAAAACAAAGATTTTAAAAAACACTTTGGCGGTATCCATGATTAAAAAGCATTGGAGCCAATAATTCTAAATAATTGAAAATAATCAGTCTGCTTAATTTAAAACAAATTAATAATACGGAAATGCTAAACTAATTATCCGTAATAATTGGCAAACAAATCTTATCTAAGAATATTTACAAAAGGTATTTATTTCCAAATAAGGCCTTGACCAAACTTTAAGATCCTTTAAAAAAATCTTGACCGTGGAACAAATCCTCAAACTTTTAAGTTTAACCAAATGAATTTTCAAGAAAAATATCTATTAATTAAAGACAAAACCTCTCAGCTTACGTTAAGTAAAAATTATATATATATATATATATATATATATATATATATATATATATATATATATATATATATATATATATATATATATATATATATATATATATATATATATATATATATTAATATATATATATATATATATATATATATATATATATTACCATAGGGTGCAGGCTCTACCTCTCCCAACTTTGAAAAACTGATATTTAAATCTTTTGGCACAAGCTGAAGGTCATTTAAGAGCACATACGGTGATGCATGATTTATACCTCTGCCAAATACCTGAAAATATAATATATATATATATATATATATATATATATATATATATATATATATATATATATATATATATATATATATATATATATATATATATATATATATATATATATATATATATATATATATACCTCAATGCATTAAAGACACTGCCTGGCACAAACTTTTGTCACAGAATGAAACTTCTGCAATTGTTTACTGACAATATATCCTCTCCCTATTAAGTTATGCACAACCTGCAAAGATTTATGTAATCACAATCTTACTTATAAACTGGAAATCATTCAAAACAAGGACCCTGGAATAACAAGCTGCCTCACCACTACAGCCTTTCATCACCTATTAAAAGAAACAAAAAGTGCTCCCTGTAAATGACATGATTGATTGTCAATAATACTATAGTAAATTTCTCTCCATACATCATCAATTATATCTGACAATTCGGCAGCCCCCACACCAGGAACAAACAAAAATACACCAAGTATCATCCTATTCAAAAATCTACAACACTCTCCCTCTCCCCCCACTTATAATTACCTCTATCATTAAGAAAAAAATAAAAAATACAGATAACCAAAAGGTTATCTCTGTATATCCAAAAGACACCATATTTCAATACATGCACAGTAAGTTTCACTTACAAAATAATCCTTAAGCTGCAAAACTCATACACCATCAACCCTCCCTTAAGATCATAAGAATAAATACAAAGCCATCTCCCACATTGCCAAAAATTGTCTCTCCTCAACCCTGCCCGACACAGACTAACGCAAGGTTCTCGTGAACACATTATTACTTCTCTTGAGAGCTTTTATGGCTTGAGCCTGTCAGGGTGGCAAAATTACTTGTGGCCTATACTTTTCATAAAATGGTCAGGAGGTAGATGTGGGTGTGGACGTATGTGCGCGTGTACGTCCGTATATATATATATATATATATATATATATATATATATATATATATATATATATATATATATATATATATATATATATATATATATATATATATATATATATATATATATATATATATTACACTATTTAAATTTCTGTAATACAAGATATTCAGGATGACTTAATTTCTCTTTCAAATCATGTCCAGAAAATGATTTGGTATATAAAAAAAAAAATGGTTACATAGAACAAAACACTAGCACAGCAATCCAATTATGTGATAGAATCATTGAACTTAGACAAAACGTATCCTAAAGCAATATCATTTAATATTTCAGTTGATACATAATAAAATTTTATCTAGAATAATATGTCCTGTATCCTTGGTCGTCAATAGTTGAAAAAAAAAAAAAAAATGTGTACAGTCGTGAACAGAAGTTCGTTCCTATTAAACTGGAAATAAATATTTATATAAAATAGGGATCATTTCAGATTCAGCCAATCACAGTTCAATTAAGCCCTGCTCAATGTTTTTATTTTCTTTTTATTCAAAATAGAGCTTTTATGACATGATTTCCATTTTATATAAATATTTATTTCCAGCCTAATAGGAACGAACTTCTGTTCACGACTGTACATATCACATAAAATAAGGGTGTGGGCTTTAGGAGTTCTGAAAGTTATTTGGCAGACTAATTTAAATATTAATAAAAAAAAAAATTAATTAATATTTGAAACAAAAGGCGTAAACCTTTTATATAAGATAAAGGATTCTTACCACTGTTGAGCGCCTCGGGTAGGGACCATCAATTCTGACTAAAACTGAGAATGTATCCACAAACAATTTAATAAAGACTCCTCCCAACAAAAAGAAAGAGAAGATTAAAACTGGAAAAAGAAAAAGAAAAAGAAAATTATAAAAGAAGAAGAAGAAGAAGAAGAAGAAGAAGAAAAAAAAAAAAAAAAAAAAAAAAAAAAAAAAAAAAAAAAAAAAAAAAAGTATGTTCCTATGTTACCTTTCCTAATGCTGTAATACGTATTAATGAAATAACAAAAATAAAAATAATAAACAAAATTATTTAGAAATATCATGATACCAGTAAGAAAGGCAAATGATATTACATATCATGGGTGTTCAAAAAAACTTACTTTTCTTCAGTTTTGTTAAAAACAATAAAATTTCACACATTGAGAATCAAATATACATCAGTAACTGAACTAAAAAAAACACAAAGAAAGCTACAAAAGGAGCTTTGAAAATTGAAATTGCTACAAATTCTAATAAAAGCTTCCTTAAAATTTTATTATGTATGCTTCAGTGTGTGTTCACTTATTATTATTATATGATTAGGATGATTATTATCGATATAAACTGTTATTACAAAAACAAACAAAAACTACTATTACTGAAAAAATAAATAAAACCCTAAAATCATTTATTTTAAAAAATTGATTTTTGGAGATAAATACCCTGGAGAAATTTTTTAGAAATCTATGAATTCTATAATAAATCCTAATGGAAAATAATATATTGTAAAAATTATTTAAATATTGTGTTCTTTTTAAAGATAATTCAAAACTCTTCAATTGGGTGTGGATATCAAAATTTTTTTTGTTTTCATTCCTTCAAATAATTGCAACTACTTCTTGCATTTATTCTGTGAGCAGTAGATAGTTAATTTCTTCTTTTCCAAATTCTATTTTAATAAAAAAAAAAAAAAATTTACAGGGCAGTACAGATGCTTCTTGGTTTATACTTTCTCTATGCTTACAAAATAATCCTTCTCTGTGCTCAACCATTTATTCTTTATCTTTTTAAAGAAGTTCTTTAAAAAAAAAAAAAATTCTCTTTGGCTTTCTTAAGTACAATTTTAGAAGAAACTGAAACAAATCATTATCTTCAATTTTCAAAATTTTAGAAAAAAATATTTAACTAAGCCTACAATCTCCATTTTTTTCTGAGGAATAATAATAATTATTATTAGGATTTCTTTCAGTGAAACTGTTGAAATATTCTTCTCAAAGTTGTTGTTATTGTTTTTTTTTTCAATCAGTCAAAAGATATGCATCTCCAAAACAAGCTTTTAAGTGCTATCTCTGGCACAAAGCACATTACTGATATCTTCAAAATTTTCTACTATTTTCCAATGATTATCTTAATGAAACAAATTTCTCTTAATGTACTGGAGATATACTGTTTCAATTTAACAAATTTACTACCATAATTAAAGAGGATGAAGTGTGTCTTGCAATTCTGAATGAGTTTAAAAGTGTTTTAAACTGACCATTAACAATCTTGGATTTTTTTTATTTTCCAAAGGGGACTTACATAAATGACAAATCCTTCTAATTTTGCTTATTACACCTTAGAAATTGTTTTGAAATTATCGAATATTTGACTTTGATCAGATAACAGTTGCAAAATCTAAGAAGCTTTTTAAGTTTTCCTTTACTTAATTTTTGTACTTAGTTAAAAACTTACTGGATGGACCGACAGCCCCATCTCTCCTCTTTGATTCTTCTATAATATAATTTTCGTAGATTTTATTTTGCTTACTCTCTTTTTTAATGTGCGTAAAACTGAGAAAAAATCTCTCTCACTTTTTCATTAGTACTTTGGTTCAGGGGGTTTATATGCTATCGTGACTCAATATTTTAATCTATTCTAAGGACCACTGACTAAAGCACTCTCAGTTATCTGCTCAATTACATCATTATTAAAACTGGCTAACCTTTTTTTTATCTATACACACACACACACACACACACACACATAGGAACCGACCGGGTTGGAATTTGGCCGGGGCCGGGGCCGGGGTCACCCAAATTTGGGCCGGGGCCGGGGTTCTGGCCGGGGTTTCCTAAAATTTGTAAAGAGGTCAAAAGCACTGAAATTTAAGGTTAAGAAAATTAGATATAAGGTTTATTTAATTGTAAGGAAGGAGTAGAATAGCCAACATTCACTTAAATTAATGATTATATGCATTTTCTAAAAAAAAAAAATCAAAAAATTACAGTTTTGTATAGTTAAAGTTTAAAAAAAGTACAAAAATTAAAAAAAAAAAAATATTCTAATTCATAATAGTGATTCAACAGGTTTACTTAAGTAAGACCCTAAGGTAAAGTTTGAAAAAATGTAAGATATAAAATTATCAATTTAACCTGTATTTATACATATCATTGTTATTTTATTGCCATGTATCAAACTTGTATCATTTAGCTGCATTATTTAAAAATTATTTTTTTGTTTATACTTTCAGTCAATATGGCTAAAAGATCAGCTTCTGCAGTATTTGAATACTTTACAATGTTTCAGGATAGGCTCGAAATAGCTAAATGTTAACATCTGCAGTCAGAAAATTAGAAGAGAACCTCCGGGTGCTACAAGTAAAAAAATTTCAACCAAATTTTTGGAGTATCTAAAATCAAAACACAAAGATGAACATTCACTAGCAGAAAAGGAGCGGTCAAAAAAAAAAAAAAAAAAAAAAATCTTAATTTTCTTATATTTTGTTTGAAATTTTTTTTTATTATTTGACTGATTGAGCTGAAATTTTCAAAGTATGTGAATTTTTTCACGAAGTTCTGAGTTGATTTCGAGCATTTTTTTGAGTCTATAACGGTTTGAAACTTATTTGGACCCAAAGTTGAAAAAAATGAATAACTGGATCAAACCACTGGTCCACATGAGCTGAAAATTTAACTGAATACCTTTGCCCCAATTTCTTGCATTGGTGGGAATAGGTTTTTGATATCACGTCTAGAAAAAAGTTATATAAGCACTTGAAAATTTTTTTTGCAAAAATCGTACCCTTCTGGAGGAAAAAATTATTTAAAAAAACGCTACCTACTATTTTTTTTTATTTGTGAATATTGTTTAGAAGAGGGCAGGGCAACAATATTTATTTAGTGCATATTTAAATGCTCTTTGTTTGAAGCGAGATATAGCCTCTCAAACTTTGGGAATTTTTGAAATTTGGCCAAAAATGGACCTTTTTGAAGGCTATATCTCAAAACCAACGAATGTCATCGAATAAAGTACATAGAGGAATTTGTAGCCCCACCCCTCCTCTATACACACCAAAAATAGGAAATGTCATAGTTGTATTTTTTTTTTTTTTAAATTTTGTCTGAAAAGGTGGATTTTTTTAAAAAAAAAAAAAAATTTTTTTTTCTATAGTTGGTCAGTTTTTGGCTTATAACATTTTTCCTATAACTCTGGGAACAAAAGTCTATTAGAGACTTTTGTATCCCATTTAATTTTGAATAAATAGTCCAATTTTCAGCTCATTCTAAAAAGTGGTTTGGCACCGCCATTCAAAAAAAAAAAAAAAAAAAAAATTTCAACAAAAAAAAAAAAAAAAAAAAACTTTTAACCATAATAGACTCGGAAAAACGCTAGAAATGGACTTTTCTTACCGGTAAAAAATCTATATAACTGAAAGTTTCAGCAGAATCGGCTGAAAATTAAAAAAAAAAAAAAAAATTTAAGTATAATTTGCCATTTTAACCCCGGCCGGCAACCCCGGTTTTCCCTGATTTTTGGCCGGGGCCGGGGCCGGGGTCAGTAAAAATGGCCGGGGTTGGCCGGGGCCGGGGCCCCGGTCGGTTCATATATATATATATATATATATATATATATATATATATATATATATATATATATATATATATATATATATATATATATATATATATATATATATATATATATATATATATATAATTTTTTTTTTTTTTTTTTTTTTTTTTTGGGGGGGGGTGGAATAATTTTGGAACTATCAAGGAAATATTGCATCTTTGAGATGTACACTAATATTTATGTATATCATTTTGAATGGAGACATTCAAGCAAGCATTTTACAGAACAGACTGCTTCGCTAATCAATGCTGTAAAATGATTAAATTTTTTTTCCTATCATTTTATCTACAGCTTGTTGAAAGCACAGAGGTGGCTCATCATATTTGTTTTGACTTAAATTATCTTAAAATAAACTTAAATAAAACAATAGCTAAACCTGACAAAGGTGTTAAGTCTTTTAATTTCTTCAATAGTTTTTAAAGTAAAAAAAAAAAAAAAAAAAAAAAAAAAAAAAAAAAACTTTTGCTGCCTTTTATCAGTCTTCGAGCCAAAGTCAATGCTTTTATGCAAAACTTTTAAATCAACATACAAAATAGTTACTGAACCTCCGCCACACTTTACCACTATGAATTCAGGCTCATTCCTATCTTTACTAAAAATAATTCCAAGCATTTTTTCACTCTCAATATTATATATTAGAAATAAAACTAATCATTAATCACATAAGAGAATTAGCTATAAGAACCATGTTGTTACAAAATGATTGCAAGGAACTGACATCATAAAGTGAAGAGTTTTATGCAAATAAGAGTTCTACATCAATATGCATTCATGTAAATCAACTTACATGGCTTTTCGTTAATATACGAGTATGTACTTTAAATTTTTTTTGTATTCTGCACTGCCTACTCAAAGCTTTCTAATTTAATGTTTCTCTACAGCAACATATATCTCAAAACTTTAAAAGTATTTATAATCCATAAACTTACAAAACCAGTATTATCATTTTGGTATTGGAATTGCCTATTTAATATCAGTACCTGTCTTTGGTTGGTAGACTTCTAAATAAATCAGTTTAAATTACAGTATTTAGTCACAGGAAGTGGGCAAAATTGATGCTATAAGTGTAATCAAAATTTTATCTATTCATGAATGAATAAATATAGCAGTTCAGTTTTTGAGTGAAGCATTAAACAAAATAAGGTTAGAATATGTAAATAGTGTAACAAGCTATTTTCCAAGGAATATGAGACTAAATTTAAAGAAGATAAAAGCAGGGTTCAATTCATTGCAATTGTTAATATATATATATATATATATATATATATATATATATATATATATATATATATATATATATATATATATATATATATATATATATATATATATATATATATATATATATATATATTGCAACTAGCACTAGCATTTACAAAAGACTAAAAGGAATTGAAAAGTTATTAAGAACTTAGAAATTGATGAGGTAAGTTGAAAATACTCAACCACATGAAGAATCATCATTCAGGCAAAATTATTTTGTAAATGTAAGGATCATAACCTATGAAGAAATGACTGACACCTCTACATGGAGAATAAAACTATGACAACACCACAAATGAAGAAAAGTGGAAAGTTAAACTAAATGTTTTTGAAGACATTGTATTTTCGGTGAAGAGTATTTGAATTTGAATAGGCTCTATTGTTCAATAGATATTTATTTTCCAAGATTCCAAATTTTTTTTTTTTTTAACAGTTTACCCTTTTCAAGGAGGGAGCACATATAAAAGAGAAAGAAAACCCACCCAGGCCCGAACCTAACGCACATCTCTCAAGTCAGCTGTTCTAAGGCAATCTCCCTCATTATTTCTTGTTAGCAAAGTCAATTTTTTAAATGAAAAGAATTGAACAGTGGAGTCACTGGCACGAGTACAAACAGCTGAAAGTTGTGCAAGACAGATCTCATATAAATAAAAGATAGTTCGGAACTTAAGTACATAAGAATATAATAATAATGTAAGCAAAATTATTGAGGAAACTGATATACTGTAATAATTGTTTTAACTTTGAAAACATATCAATAGCAATACATATGGAAGTACAAATTCTCAATTTCTTGAAAAGATGAATCTTATTCATTACAATTTATTATAATTATACTATTCAATTTAGTTTGATTACAAATAGAAAAATAGAAGGCTAGTCATTATTATTAAAATTTACATGAAACAAAAAAAGTCTTACAGAAAAGAATAAAGATATGAGGAAAAGACTCTGGATTAAAATTAAAATAATATTGGTATTTCCTCATAATTAGTATCTATATATAGTACATATATATATATATATATATTTATATATAGTACTACATATATATATTTATATATAAAAATAAAAAAAAAAAAAAATATATATATTATATATATATATATATATATATATATATATATATATATATATATATATATATATATATATATATATATATATATATATATATATATATATATATATATATATATATATATATATATACACTTACAACTTTTCCAGAAAGGTGTTGGTTCAAGCATAAATACTTCACACACAAATCTCAAAAAGTCAAAATCATCTTCAATCTTTCTATTGTTATGTAATTTCTGATGATGAGATTTTCTTTGTGTTTTATTCATCTATTAAAAAAAAATTATACATACAGTGTGTATATATATATATATATATATATATATATATATATATATATATATATATATATATATATATATATATATATATATATATATATATATATATATATATATATATATATATATATATATATATATATATATATATATATATATATATATTATATTAATGGTTTTAATTTTTAATATTCATTTTTAATGTGTTTTTTTTTTTTGCTTTTTTTTATATTCGCATGTGCAAACATCCATTTGCTTGCATGTGTGTATGTTTATTGGAATGCCTAATTTAAATGATCATCAGGTTGGGAATAGATGTGGGCTTTCTATTACCTTTTTCTAATATCCATGGCCTCCAAGTAAATCTCACATCTGTTGAACATCATCTCACTAACTCTTGTCCTAACCTTTGTCCTTCTGTCTGAGACCCAGCTGGACAGGGATTCTTTCTCTAACAATCTTAATGTCTCTTAACTACAACTTTTTTCACAATTTCCGACTAAATGGTGGAGTCTGTGCCTATATTAACTTGCTTACTTCTCCTCTCAGGAGGGATGCCAGAATCGAGTACAGTGGAATTAGATGAAAAAGGAGGCCGAAAAGATTAGCCTTTTCAGAGGGATTATTAGCAATGGAACCATCAGAGCAATAAGAGGAGGAAAGTTATTAGAGATAGAGGACAAATTTTTATCAGTTGGAGTACCACAAAGGGCAGCGCACTTCCTTTTAATAAAAGTATGCTAGTCCATCGAAGAACATCCCTGCAACGTTTCTAGCTGAATGAAAATTAGCATGTGATAGGAGGAGAGTTTTTCCATTCATGATAAGCATTGTCTCTCACAAAGGACAAGAGAACAATTGCCATCAAACCATGGATTTTGAAGAGAAAAAAGATTTAGTTGAAGATGGAAAGAACCTGCTCATCCCTTCGACGATAACAGCACCTACCTCTTCAGCAGAGACCGAAGCATCCTTCGAGACAAAGCAAGATTCATTTCAATGATAGTTAGCAAAGAAACCATTCATTGCCCACCAATTAGCCAGAATGAAGTGCCAGAAAGAACACTTAAGGCATGGTGAAGCTGTTGGAGGGAGAGCATTTTAATTAAGAGCTATAAGATTATGGTCAGAGTTACCGATAGGAGGGAAAATGTTGTATTTATATCTAGAAGGAGTAGTAGTGAAGCATAAATCAAGTGTATTCAAAAATTGGTTAGGATGATCTGGAATGTGTGTGGGTTCCCTAATCATTTGCTCCACATTGTTAAGAATGCTGAATGATTTGGCCTCCTTCCCACCTGTATCAGTATGAGATGAGCCCAACCACTCAGTGTGGTGTACACTGAAATTCCCTAAATAAAGGACTTCAGCATTTGGATGAGCAATTTTGAATCAGTTAATAATTGACATTAAAACAAATCAAGAAGTGGAATCTGTGTGGTTTGATATTCTTAAGAATAATAAATCATACAGGATAGGGTCATTTTATAGAGCTGATCAGAATCAAGTATTAGATGAAGAAATGGTGAAGGAAATCAGAGTAGCATGTTAAAATACTGTAAAAGGTATAATCATAATGGGAGATTTTAATTATCCAGACACTGATTGGAATACTTTGAGTAGTAAAATTAAAAGAAGATTGATATTTATAAATTGTATTTTATACAACTTTTTGAGTCAGGTGGTCCAAGAATCTACAAGGCATGCAGCATTGTTAGATTTAATATTAACAAATGATGAAAATATGGTGAATATGAACTGACCAGGATCCTGGCTAAAAATCAGGGAAAACTCGGTTTTGCTGCCAGGGTTAAAATGGCAAATTATACTTTTTAATGGTTGATTAAATCAAACAAAATATAAGAAAATTAAGATTTTTCGTTTTTTTTTTTTTTTTTTTTTTTTTTTTTTTTTTTTTTTTTTTTTTTTTTTTTTTTTTTTTTTTTTTTTGATTTTAAGTGCCCCCATAAAGATTTGGTTGAAAATTTTTTACTTGGGGCACCCAGAGGTCCTCTTTTAATTTCCTGGCTGCAGATGTTACATTTAGCTATTTCGAGCCTATCCTGAAACATTGTAAAGTACTCCCATACTGCTGAAGCTGATCTTTTAGCCATAGTGACTGAAAGTATAAACAAAATAATTTTGAAGTAATATAGTTAAATGATACAAGTTTGATACACGGTAATAAAATAGCAATGATACATAAATACAGGTTTTATTGATAACTTTTTATCTTACAATTTTTCAAACTTTAACTTATGGTATTACCTAAGTAAACCTGTCAAATCATTATTGTGAATCAGAGAAAAAAAAATGTCAAAATTTTTTATATTTCTTTAAAACTTTTAGTATATAAAATCTGTAATTTTGTGAAATTTTTTCAAAGAAAATGCATATAATCACCAATTTAAGTAAATTCCTTCCTTATAATTAAATAAATCTCAATTAAAATTATATTTAATTTCTTAATCTAAAATGTCAGTGCTTTTGATCTCTTTACAAATTTTAAGCAACCTGGCCAGAACCCCAGCAAAATTTCAGCCCCAGTCAGTCCCTAATGGTGAATGATATCAGAGTTGAGAAGACTTTTGGGGCTAGTGACCAATATATAGATTTAACTGAAATGTGATGTCTGAGCCCAAATTGCAAGTCAATAAGGAAAAGATATTAGATTTCAGAAACGGTGATTTTAGCAAATTTCGAGCAATGCTTAATAAACTTTACTGGGATAAGAATGTGGGAATATTTCAAGCAAAAATTGACTAATATTCAGTCTATGTTTTAAAAATAAACTTATTAGGGTGGCAAAGAGAAAACCTAGTTGGTGGAATGGAGATAAAAGAAAAAATCAGTGAAAAGCATAGATGTTTTAAATATTCAAAAGTAGTAGTAGGGAGGAAGATTTAGAACATTACAAGAGAATTAGGAATGAACTTAATCAGTCAATAAAAAAAGCAAAGAGAATGGCAGAAATTAATTTGACAAGGAATAGTAATAAATAACTGAAAAAGTTTTTAGCTTCTATAAATTTAAAAGTAAGGATAAGAAAATTGGTCCAATTAAAATTAATGAGAATTTAATAGATTTGGTTAGTAAGTTCTGATAAAGAATTGGTTAATATTCTCAATGCTTATTTTGCATCAGTGTTTACTGAGGAAAGATTAGATAACAGTTTAGAGACTAATAGCTCTAGTATACATGCAATAAATAGTGTGTACAGCATTTGAAATTGAGTTAAATGAAACTAAATCTTTACTAGAAACATATTGACCCAAATAAGGCAACAGGTCCTGATGGTGTATATGGTAGAATTCTAAAGGAAGGGAGTAGGAGTATTGTAAAGCATTGTATTTGATTTTTAAATGATCTATTCCTTTTGGAGGTGCTTTAAGATTAGAAAATGGATTATGACGTCCCCATTTATAAGAAAGGTCAAGATGATCTAGGAAACTATATGCCAGTTAGCTTAGCATCTCTGGTCGGTAAAAGTTTTGGAAAAGCTACTGAAAAGTCATATAGAGAAACATTTGGATGATCAGATACTGCGTAACTCCCAACATGGTTTTAGAAAGGGTAGATCATGTCAGACTAACCTTCTAGAATTTATGGAATATATTATTGAATGTATAGACAAGGGTGGTCCAGTTGATGTTATATATTTAGACTTTAGCAAAGCTTTTGATAAGGTACCCCATGTAAGGCTTATGCAAAAGTTGTCACAGTGTGGTATAGGTGGAATAATGCACAATTGGATTAAAGAGTGGTTGAAGAACAGAAGGCAGTGTGTGCTACTGAATGGAAATAAGTCATTATGGGAAACGGTGAAGAGTGGGGTCCCACAGGGTTCTGTGCTGGGACCACTATTGTTTCTTTTATAAATGATTTAGACAAAGGTCTTAAATGTAAGGTTTCTAAGTTTGCAGATGATATCAAAGTGGTCACCTCAGTAAGGAATAATGATGGATGTATAATGCTTCTAGGTGATCTAGATAGACTCCTTGGATGGGCAGATAAGTGGCAAATGAATTTTAATAGTAAAAAATGTAAAGTTCTTCATGTAGGTTACTCAAATGAAAGATTTAATTATGATATGAATAGGGATTGGCTTGAGACTGTGGACCAAGGAAAAGATTTACGTGTGATTATGAGCAGTAATCTGAAAGTAGGTGATCAGTGTTTGAAAGCAAGGAATAGCACTAATAAGATGTTAGGTATAACAAATTGCAATGTAGTTTACAAGAGCAAAGAGGTTATAAGCAAGTTATATAATAGCTATGGTAAGACAGTATTAGAGTATTGCGCACAAGTCTGGGCTCCATATTTAAGAAAAGAGATATGAGAGGCTGAAGGAGCTGGGAATGTTCTCGGTTGAAAGGAGATTTCTCAGAGGAGATATGATACAAGTTTACAAAATATTTGCATCTGACAGTAATACAGAAAATGAAAAATACTTTATAGTGAACCATGGAAAAGAAACTAGAGGACATGAGAAAATTAAAAAGTCAGTATCTCGATGTAAAAAAGTACTCTTTCAGTAATAGGGTTATTAATTTTTGGAACAGCTTGCCACAGGATATTATTGACAGTAATTCTCTTGCAGCAGTTAAAAAGGGGCAAGATAGATATATGGATGGTTTAGGTATTGTTTAGTATAACTTGACTAAGCCAAATTGGAAGGTATATATGAAATTTTTTAGATCAGCTTGTGACTAAGCCTATAAGTTTTAGCTCAGCTTGTGAGTAATCCTAACTAGCAGTTTTGTAGTGAGTGTGTAATTAGTTGAGTTTGCTAAATATATGTAAGGGCTTAGTTTTATTTTTTTTACTTTATTTTACTTTGCATAAAGTAATTGATAACTAGGGATAGGATAGACTTAGTCTTTGTTGCATATATTAGTATTAGAATTTATTATTATTTGTTTTGATTAGGACAATCTCAGTAGGCCCATGTAACTTCTGTCTATTTTTCTTATGTTACTTATTTACTGGTAGTATGCATATATTTACCCTTTAGGTCCAGGTTAGGTTAAATCAAACTAGTTTGTTAGATTTAACAAACCTAGTTTAACTCAACCTAGACTTGAAGGGTAAATGTATACATACAGATAGTAAATTTGATTAACCTGGTGAATGGTGGATGTCTGTCAAGTTAGCAAAAGATTTTAGCTAAAGATTTTTTTTAAGGACAAACTTCAGGGGAAAAATAGGACAGACAACCACAGTGTATAAATTAATAAATAAGAAATAGTAAAATATAAAAATTTAACAAATACAGTGCTATACCCAAATCGTAATCAGGAAAAACATTTATCTACGGGGCTCTGCCCCCCGTATCCCCCGACCCGTGAGTGATGATGATATATATATATATATATTTATTTTTAAACTTATATTTTACTATTTATTATTTATTTATTGATTTTTACACTGTAGTTGTAAGTCCTATTTGTCCTCTAAAGTTTGTCCTTAAAAAATATCTTTAGCTAACTTGACAGACGTGAATGGTGGCTATCCCAGTAAATTAAAAAAAATAAAATAAAACGTTTAGACAAATATTTTACTATCAATATATATATATATATATATATATATATATATATATATATATATATATATATATATATATATATATATATATATATATATATATATATATATATATATATATATATATATATATATATATATATATATATATATATATATATATATATATATATATTTATATTTTTTTTTTTATGGTTTAAGAAATATATATTAAGTTCTGGTAATATTTTCAATATAGTGAAAAATAGAGAGGTTCGTAACAGATCGAATTATTACCAAAAATGAATTAGTCTAATGAATTAGAGCACTTTTGTAACGAAAAATATTTAAAAAAATAAAAATCTAAATAATATCAAATTTTATAATGAAACGCCAAGTTTTTGTTTTGGAAGAAGATACAGAGTTGCCAACTGTAAACTGTTCTTTATTAACACCATATATTTAAGCCGTTTTCTATTCGTCTATTTTTTTCTAAATATTTATTTAATTTTCTAAAAATTTAGGAGAAAAACTGCATTCTATTCGTCACTTCCGGAACAAAAACACGCAAATTTTCCGGAGAAAATGATGTCACTACTCTTTTCTAATTATTTAAAACAGTGATCTCCAAACTTTTTTGCTAGTGATCTCCAAACTTTTTTGCTTCGAAAGCAACAATCATGGTATATCTCTTCAATAATTTAATTGTAACTAATTTCAACCTTCCTCTTTCAGGTTTTTAAATAAAAACTGAGGAAAATTCAGCTATACCCAAGTTTTTATACCTCAGAGTTCTGTCTTGCCTCCTACTCTATTCCTACTTTACATTAATGATCTGTTAAGCCGTTTTCTATTCGTCTATTTTTTACTAAATATTTATTTAATTTTCTAAAAATTTAGGAGAAAAACTGCATTCTATTCGTCACTTCCGGAACAAAAACAAGCAAATTTTCCGGAGAAAATGACGTCACTACTCTTTTCTAATTATTTAAAACAGTGATCTCCAAACTTTTTTGCTTCGAAAGCAACAATCATGGTATATCTCTTCAATAATTTAATTGTAACTAATTTCAACCTTCCTCTTTCAGGTTTTTAAATAAAAACTGAGGAAAATTCAGCTATACCCAAGTTTTTATACCTCAGAGTTCTGTCTTGTCTTCTACTCTATTCCTACTTTACATTAATGATCTGTTGCTCGTCTAACCCTATCCATTCATATTTCCATGACTGAACTCTCCATTCTTCTACTCATTTCAAATCTACTCTTTCCTTTGCATCTAGAGTTGCCTTTCGTCTTCATCTTTCCTATTCCATTCTTGCAGATCTGGATAGAATTTCTCAGTGGAGTGGTCTCAACCTTATGAAATTCAACTCTAAAAACTCAACTTCTAGAGATCTCCCTCTCAAAGACGTCTCCTAACTTTCCAATCTCTTTCGATGGTTATCCCGTCTCTCCTGTTGACAATACAAATATTCTTAGCCTTCACAATTTAGGGTGGGTCTAAAAAATCAATTATCCGAGTATCGATTTCTAATAGGGTTCAAAAGTTAATTATATCTTCATTGATTACGAAAACATGAAAAAATTCATAGGTTAGATCTTTTGTTCGCGCAAATGGCCTAAAGTTTGGAAAAAAGTGACAAAAAATACCAAAATTTACTTTTATGCTAAAATCATACAGGCTACATTTTTTGGTTTCTAATAGCCTTTAAGTAATTCATATTTGATGCTTGATAATAGGAAAAATATTTTTTTAAATCATAAGCTTCATTTTGAGTTCGCGCATTAGGGCTAAAATTTTCGAGCTTTCGTAAAAAATTTGGGGTTTTATATCATTTTACAAATATAAGCAGTATTTTAACAAATCTAATAAATGAGATAACCAATACGGATTGTTAATTATTGCAATCCTAAATAGCAATTGAACTTGCTTATTGCAGTTATTCTGACCGTGATGTTATCTATTGAGCATGAGCATTGGGCAAGGCTCACATCAAAGAAACCTGTCGAGACACGTCCCTCCGATTCTTTCCGTCTCTGCCTGTAGTTTCTGATAGAGCTGCGGCTACTATTGCTTCCAGCGTTTGGCATGATCTTGGAATGATTTCTGAAAAAAATATGTCGATCGCTAGTGAGCGATAAAAACAACATAAGAGAAACACAGAAGACACTACAGGTTATAGGACAATATATGGACCGGCCCATAGTAACAATTTCTGCTTTGATGGTAAAGATAATATTCTTTCAAGAAAAGATAGGAGCTAAAATTATACCGAAGAGGGGCACATTAGAGTGATTCGTGAACCTGGTGGGCAATATGTCGGTACGTCACACACCGGCGAGTGGAACCGGTAGTGAAATAGCCAATTGCATCCTTAAGTACCTGGAAGATTATGAGATATATATATATATATATATATATATAATATATATATATATATATTATATATTATATATATATATATATATAATATATATATATATATATATATATATATATATATATATACAGTGGCGGCTCGTGTAAACTTGGCAAGGAGGGGCTGCAAGTATATATATATATATATATATATATATATATATATATATATATATATATATATATATATATATATATATATATATATATATATATATATATATATATATATATATATATATATATATATATATATATATGTGTGTGTGTGTGTGTGTGTGTGTGTGTGTGTGTGTGTGTTGTGTGTGTGTAAAATTTTAAACTATTTTAGTATATATATATATATATATATATATATATATATATATATATATATATATATATATATATATATATATATATATATATATATATATATATATATATATATATATAAAATTTCAAACGTACCTTACTTATTCTGGAAATATCGATATACTGGAAGAATCTATATATCAATGCAAATGTTTTGACATTCGTATTATTATTATTTAGCTTTCATTTCATTTAGGCCTATTATTATTATTATTATTATTATTATTATTATTATTATTATTATTATTATTATTATTATTATTATTATTATTAGATTATAAGATTAGTTTTTGGAAAGCTTGCTGATATTATTATTTAAAAATAAGATTAGTTCTTTGAATTTTAGATGTCGAAAAGTTTTCAATTATTTTTTCATTGAAATCTGGTATTTTACAGACCATTTCGCTCTCTATTGAAAACATCGTTAATTCATTCAATCTCTCATTGCACATGGTACTTAGTTTAAAAGTTTTTATTCTCTTCAAAGTCGAGAAACATCTCTCTGCTTCAGACGTTGTCATCGGAGTTGTAATTGCTTTCATATAAATAATGTTTTAAAAGCATACTGTCATATTACACCAAATTATATAAATTTCACATTTTTTTACACTATTCTTACTCAATCGCTAAATTTATCTTCCTTCAAAATTGGAAAAATTTATCTCACAAAAACAGACTTGCCAAACGTACGTCTTTCAACATAAAAAAACAATTATTACGTACGTATTAAAATTATTATAAGATTTTTTTCTATTCCCAATTATTCTTACTTAAAATTCTGCAAGGATTACAAAAATGTTAGCCTTTTTAATGTACTTTTAATAGTTTTTGTAATATTATATTTAAGTATGTAGAAGTGCATCTGGCATAATGTTATATATATATATATATATATATATATATATATATATATATATATATATATATATATATATATATATATATATATATATATATATATATATATATATATATATATATATATATATATATATATATATATATATATATATATATATATATCGAACAAGAAAAAAAAAACATAAAACTTGTAATTTTTCTTCCACAATTAAAAAAACAACCTCCCTCGAGATGAGACTTTAAGCAACTGTCGTAAGTGCTACATATTCCGTGGTTGCTAAATCTGTCTTATTTGGGCGAAAATTTTACAGCCCATTTTTTAAATAATGGCAATGCTTGAAAAATAATATCGTACCCAAAAATTTGAAGTTCCCAAATGCATTTACTTCTTATTTTCTTTAATGATTTATACTTTTTATGTATTAAGTTGTTAAAAAATGAATTTAAATCACTTTTCTCTGACAAAAATTTCATATTTATATCAACATCCTACGCCTGGTATTTTTAATTTGGAGGGGCTGCAGCCCCGGAGCCCATAATGACGAGCCGCCACTGTATATATATATATATATATATATATATATATATATATTACATTTTAAACTACCTTTATTTTTTAGTAATATATTTTACTGTCTTAATTTTTAACATTTTTTTAACTACCATTTTTTACAGTAATATATATTACTGTTTCTTTTTAGTTTTTTTCTGCAATTTTTTAAACTACCTTTATTTTTTACAGGTTCTTACTGCCATTTTTAAGCTACCCTTTTATTATTTACAGTAATATTTATTGCTCTTCTCCTTTTTGACTATCTTTTATTTTTTTAAATTTTACTGTAATTTTCTTTTTGCCTATTTATTTGATCCATATTTTCAATAGGGCTTACCTCAAACTTCAATTCATTTAATTGCACCTTTCATTTTAAGTGGCCAATCTGCTTATTTATTTGGTCTAAATTGGAAGTATTTTTAAAACTTTAATCTACTTAAATTGGGGTTATTTGTTTAGAATCCATTCAATCAAGCATACCTTATTCGTTGGCTTATATTCCAGATCGTCCTAACCAATTCTTGAATACACTTGATTTATGCTTCACCACTACTCCTTCTAGTTATAAATACACCATTTTCCCTCCTATTGGTAACTCTGACCATAATCTTATAACTCTTAATTATAATGCTTTCTCTCCAACAGCTCCACCATACCCTAAACGTATTTTCTGGCACTTTAATCGGGCTAATTGGGGGGCAATGCGCCGCTTCTTTGCTAACTATCATTGGAGTGAATCTTGCTTTGTATCGGGGGACGCTTCTGTCTCTGTTGAAAAGGTAGGGGCCGTAATCCTTGACGGGATGGGCAGATTCATTCCATCTTCAACTAAATCTTTTTCTTCTCAAAATCCTTGGTTCGATGGCAATTGTTCTCTTGCCCTTCGGGAGAGAGACAATGCTTATCGTGAATGGAAAAACTCTCTTTCTCCTAATTTTCATTCAGCTCGGAATCGTTGCAGGGATGTTCTTCGATGGACTAAGCGTACTTTCATTAAAAGGAAGTGCGCTGACCTCCATGGCTCTCCTACTGATAAAAATTTCTGGCCTCTTGTCAAAAATATCTCTAACAACTTCTGTAAATCTGCCTTTCCTCCTCTTATTCGCTCTGATGGTTCTGTAGCTAATACTCCTTCTGAAAAGGCTAATCTCTTCGGCCTCCTTTTTTCATCTAATTCCACCCTGTTCGATTCTGGCATCGATCCTCCTACTCCTTCTCCTCTCAGGTGTCCCATGCCTCTACCTATAATTACTCATGATCGGGTGCATGGGATCCTGAAATCCATGAACGTCAGGAAGGCCAGTGGCCCGGATGGCATTCCCCCTCGTGTTCTGAGGGAGTGTGCTTCCGAGTTGGCCCCTGTCCTCGTTCAGCTCTACTCTCTATGCCTTAATACTAATACTTTTCCTCTATGATGGAAGCGTGCGTTTGTTCAGCCGATCCCTAAAAAAGGTAGCCGTTCTGACCCTTCTAACTATTGACCTATAGCTCTCACTTGTGTTCTAGCTATCTAAAATTTTTGAAACTCTCCTCAACTCTCATTTCCTGGTTCATTTGGAGTCTCATTCTCTTCTCTCTGATCACCAGTATGGCTTTCGTTGCTCGAGGTCAACTGGTGACATACTTTCCTATCTTACTGATCTATGGTCTTCTGCCCTTAGGGACTTCTGGGAGTCTTGTGTGGTGGCGCTTGACATATCCAAGGCTTTCGACCGGGTATGGCATGCGTCACTGCTCTCTAAGCTCCCTTCCTTTGGGTTTCCTCTTTCCCTTTGCTTACTCTTGTCTAGTTTTCTCTCAGATCGTTCCATTTCGGCTCTTGTTGATGGAGCGACCTCTTCCTCCTTTTCTGTCAACTGTGGTGTTCCTCAGGGTTCTGTTTTATCTCCAACTCTATTCCTACTTTTCATTAACGATCTTCTCAACTGCACTTCTAACTCTGTTCACTCTTATGCTGATGACTCAACTCTACATTCTTCTACTCATTTCAAATCTGCTCCCTCTTTTGCTTCTAGAGTTCTTCTCGTCTTCAACTTTCCGATTCTATTCTTGCCGATCTGGATGGGATTTCCCGGTGGGGCCATAGCAACCTTGTGAAATTCAACTCTTTAAAAACTCAACTTCTTCACATCTCTCTCAAAAACACCTCCTAACTTTCCTATCCTCTTCGATGGCTCTCCCGTCTCACCTGTAAATAACATTAACATTCTTGGTCTAAACATAAACAACAAACTGTCTTGGAAACCACATATCACAATGGTTGCTAAAGCGGCCTCTAAGAAGCTGGGAGTTCTGTTCAGATTGCGAGAATTTTTTTTCTTCTGAGCAGTTACTCCAAATATATAAGGGTCTTATTCGTCCTTGTATGGAGTACTGTTCTCACATTTGGGGGGGCTCCGGCTCCTCTCTTCTGGATAGGGTTGAGTCAAAAGCTAAAAGATTAATAAACTGTCCCCTACTTTCAAACTCTCTTGACCCTCTGTCTCTGCGACGTGACGTTGGCGCGCTATCTCTTTTCTACAGGTACTACAATGGCAGGTGCTCGAGGGAATTGGCCTCTCGCATTCCTCCACCGTTGCGTCGTCCTCGTTGCACAAGGGGTGCCCTGCTTTCGCACCAATTTTGTGTGGACGTAGGAAATCCCAGGCTAGCCCGTTGTGGTACCTCTTTCTTTCCAGCCACTTCTATTCTGTGGAATTCTCTACCATCTTCTATTTTTCCTCCTGTATTTAATCTTCCACTCTTCAAGTCTTCCGTCTGCGTCCACCTGAGGGCTGTGCGTTAGGTGTGTGCCTTTGTGTGAGTTTTGTCCCTGTGTGTGTGCCCCCTCCCTGAAAAGGGCTCTGCCCGTGAGTGGTGGCGTTCTGTAAAAAAAATATATATATATTTGAGCCTACTCTAGATTGAACATTTATTTTATGTATATAATATTCTATCACCCCCCCTTTCTATTTTAACCTTAATCCTAGCACCCCCTGGTCCAAACACGGACACATCAGACACGAATATAAAATGGGTGGATGTTGTCAAGAATAACTTAGCATATTTCATTGCTAAGTGATTGCACATATTTCATAGTTTCCTTTATAGAAATTTCCTTAGCTTAAATCAACTATTCATACTTAGTTATGATACCAGTCCCTCAAAGGATTTTAAAATTTATTTTCAATCATTTGTAAATATTTTCTCCTTATATTCTAACTATGGCATCCACAGGTTCAACTGCCGACATGTCGGATATGGAAGTTAAACGTTTGAGCAATGCCATAAGACAACGCAAACTGCTCCGAAATCGAGTAACTAAATCAGTTTGCGAGTCAAATAAAATCCTTGATAACCCTCATCCTAATTTAGGGATATTAATCGCATATTTTAACAATTTAAGAGGCATTGAAACTGAACTAAGCAAAGTCAATGCTATAATACAAGTCACTGAACAATGAGGCTCTCTTTACGGATGATGAGGAATGCTTCAGATGCTACATGACTATCATTTATCAAACTGCAAATATAAATTTAAGATTAGGAAAACTTAACGGGGACTTTACATTTAATCTGGCTCCTAAGGTTTCTAGAGACCCAGAAATATTAAACCCTTCAGCCGAACAATTGGAGTGGTTTCATAAAAAACGTACGTTGCTTCAACGACGCATATCAAAGGTTTGTCAGACCGTGCCTGCCATATTAAAACAAGGTCCTTCATTATCCGACCTTAAATCTTATTCTCAGATTTTAGAGAATTTAGACATCGAATTTAAAGATGTCAATCTTACATTACATATATATATATATATATATATATATATATATATATATATATATATATATATATATATATATATATATATATATATATATATATATATATATATATATATATATATATATATATATATATATATATATATAGTAGGGGTTACAAGCACCCTTCTATGGATTCAAACAGGTACTAAGTTGCTACAGTGATTCGAAGCAGAGCTTGAAAACTTTCTACTATGTTTTTTTTTTGGGGGGGGAAAGGGGACGTAACTCGGTAGTAGAGCCATCTGAGCATTGTCTAATGGCGACGTTGTTGGTAATGACAGTTTTTCGATCGGAGTTAAAAGATGTATATGTTAAAATATTATTTAAGTCTGTGAAGAGGAGTGGGTAGTTATGAGATTGTGTATGGTTTCGAATGGAAGTGTGTTCAGATGATCAGATGATAGAGAAGGGAGATTGGTACAAAAACAGGTCTCCCATGTGTTTGTGCATTCGGAGTTCAAGCTGTAGGCGTGTTTGGCCTATGCAGCGGGAATTGCATCCTATACACGTGAGTTGGTAAACTACGAACGATCTCTACATGAAAGGAAGATTTTCCTTATGTGAAGAAAGCAAGCCTATAGAAAAACATTGATACCAATAAGACGAAGGTCAATTTGGGGGAAGAAGCGTTGGAGGAGGGATGGTTCTTTGTTAAATGAAGGGGTGAGTGAGCCTAGGTATTATTCCTAATACGAATACGGTTCCCAAGGAGCAAACCGATCTCAACCATTTATATATATATATATATATATATATATATATATATATATATATATATATATATATATATATATATATATATATATATATATATATATATATATATATATATATATATATATAACCTTGTCACTTTCAAAGAATCATTTTCAATTTTAAGCTAAAGTCATTGACATTTGTAAACGAACAATTCTAAATATATAAAAGTTAATTTTTTTTGTGAAGCTCATTATATATATATATATATATATATATATATATATATATATATATATATATATATATATATATATATATATATATATATATATATATATATATATATATATATATATATAAAAGTTGAGGTAGATTCTTTCCTAGTGAACCTTAATCTAATTAGAAAGATCAAAGGCAGTACCAAGGGTTTCCATATACTCATTTAATATACTGTGAACGTTTCACACCGTATCTCGGTCCATCTTCAGCACAAACTAAATTTTACAAATTTCTATTTTAAAATGCAATCAAAATATAAATTCATTAACTATCTATAAGATATTTAAAATAATAAATAATTGCAATAAAATAATAAAAAATAAGTATTAATATTGAAATAAAAATAAAAAGGCTGGACTATTCTGGGAAAAAGGACTTCATTATTGAGTGAAAAGGACAGTAGAAGAAGCTTGATTTAAAGATGGGCAATGAATTTTTATATATAAACTTCAAAATTCTACAATCAAGAAGGGAGATGCATGTTGAAGAATATAGCAATTAGAAGAATAAAAAGAGTGGGTATGTCCATGGTCTTTTATAGCAGAGAGTACAGGAAAGGAAAGGAAAGCAAAGAGGAAGGTCTGTTCTAAAAGAAACTGCTATACGTTTACCAATTATCACTTGTAATTGTAGATCAGTTTGGCCTACATACGCCGCATTACAGTTGGCATACTTGGATAAAAAAAAATTAATGAGGATTTGAGAAACATTGAGTGAGACTCCTTGTGTCTGAAGAAGCTTTAAATTGAGAGGGAGTTTTAATTTATAAGATTGAACTGGCATTGAGGAAATGTAGCTTCAATTATAGTAACAATATTTCTACCAAGTTGAGATGTAAGTAATCCTATATACGGAAGTTTTAAGCATATTTTTTGTTTGAGTACAGGAGGAAAATGAAGGATGGGACTGAAGATATTAGTGAGATACTCGTTAATACTTTTTTTTCCACCTGGAACTTTGGAAATTAAATTAAAAATGGAAAAGTATTTCATAATATATATAATATATATATATATATATATATATATATATATATATATATATATATATATATATATATATATATATATATATATATATATATATATATATATATAATTAGTGACGGATCGCATATCATATTTTCTCATTTGCAGATGAGGAATTTTTGCAAGCGCGAATGCTGATGTAAATTTTGATGAGGATGCTCTGCGGATGCCATCATATATATATATATGCTTTGCTTTATCTCTATCGATTTCTTTTTATACTCACACAAGGGTCTCCGTCAGGAGCCCCAAAGATCCTGCATGGGCTTCCCCGAATCGCGTGGACCTTATTGCCGCCATTAGTCTATATATATATATAAAAAAATCTCAAATTATAGGTTAATGAAAGGCAAATACTACTAATAAACTTTTTAATTAACTGATAAATTAGAAAATATTGTTTAAATTATATAAAATATTATTATTATTATTATTATTTTATTTAAGTATGTAGCATACTTTAAAATACACCATTAATATTATACCTAGTGCAACTTCAAACAAATATGTAAAACTGTTGGCATACTATTTGACACAAACAGCTACTCTTACCTAGGCCTTTATTTACAAGTGTATTACATGGTACAACAAGCACAGATTGAAATTTTAAATATTATCGCATGGGTAGACTACATAATGAAATGGAGTCTTTCCTGAATAATATAACAAAAGAAAATATTCATAAAATATTATTAATACATACTTTAGGTTAAATCTAACACCCCCTCTTAATCTAAATTTCTAATGTTATCAAATTTTAATAACCTACTTTTTTGATACAGGTTTAGTAAATATATCAGACACATATAATCTTGAAATTCTACATAAAGTACTTTAAATCTATATTTCATTTTAAATTTCATTCCTAATAAAATGATTTCTCTATGTATAGACATTTGATGATGTTTAGGATTTTTAGCCAGTGAACTAGCACCTTAATAATCGATATAAAAACAATTTCTTTGTTAAAACTGCATGTCAGATAACATATATCTTTTTAAAATTTAGCTTCTTGTATATAGTAAGTAATTGTCATATATTCAGCTTCACATGTTGACAATGCAATAACTTTGTTTTTTTGCTTTTCCATGAAATTAGAGGAATATTATTGTTGAAATGAAAACCATAATTAATACCATATCTATCTTCTAACGATCCCCAATCTGAATCACTATAACCAATTAATTTTAACTGCCCATTAGAATTCTGAAATTTCAAATCATAATTTAAAGTACCTTACAAATATTTCATACACGCTTGGCTAATTATAAATGTGCATTATTTGGTTCATTCATATACTAAGATAAAAGATTTACAGAAAAATACATATCAGGTCTACTGCTGCTCATCAAATTATACTACCTACAATTTCTCATCTGTTAACAATTTTGAATCATATACCAAAGTTTACTGACACTAATTTCACATGGAATTGCTTTTGGATCACAATTATTAATTTTAAATTTACATAGGTTTTTCCATATATTTTGACTGCTTCACGCTAATACAGTTCTCAAATTTAAATTCAATACCAAAAAACATAGATTTTAAATTTATGACTATTTTTTTTTGCATCATTTGAAATGTCTTAACATTTCTGGCAGTAATTATTATATCATCTACCCAAATTATTAATATAATACAAATTTTACATTCTTCATTGAACTTAGTGTATACAAAAGTATCAACTCTCCATCTCCTATCATTCTTGCTAATTTTCATTCAGCTCGGAATCGCTGCAGGGATGTTCTTTGACGGACTAAGCATACTTTCACTAAAAGGAAGTGCACTGACCTCCATGGTTCTCCACTGATAAAAATTTCTGGCCTCTTGCCAAAAATATCTTTAATAACTTCTGTAAATCTGCCTTCGCTCTGATGGTTCTGTAGCTAATACTCCCTCTGAAAAGGCTAATCTCTTTCGTCTTTTTTTTTTATCTACTTCCACCCTGCTCGATTCTGGCATCCCTCCTCCTACTCCTTCTCCTCTCAGGAATCTCTTGTCTCTACCTGTTATTACTCGTGATCGGGTGCATGGGATCCTGAAATCAATGAACATCAGGAAGGCCAGTGGCCCAGATGGCATTTCCCCTCGTGTTCTGAGGGAGTGTGCTTCCGATAGCGCCTGTCCTCATTCAGCTCTACTCTCTATGCCTTAATACTAATACTTTTCCTCAATGCTGGAAGCTGATTTCCAGCCGATCCCGAAAAAAAGGTAGCCACTCTGACCCTTCCAACTATCAGCCTATAGCTCTTACTTGTGTTCTGTCTTCAATTTTTTAAACTATCCAGAACACTCATTTCCTGGATCATTTGGAGTCTCATTCTCTTCTCTAAGATCATCTGTATGGCTTTCGACCCTCGAGGTCAACTGGTGACATATTTTCCTATCTTACTGACCTATAGTATTCTGCTCTTAGGGACTTCGAGGACTCTTGTGTGGTGACTCTTGACTGGGTATGGCAAGAGTCGCTGCTCTCCAAGCTCCCTTCCTTTGAGTTTCCTTTTCTCTTTGTTTACTCTTGTCTAGTTTTCTCCAAAATCGTTCCATTTTGGCCCTTGTAAATGGAGCGACCTCTTCCTCTTTTTCAGTCAACTGTGGTGTTCCTCAGGGTTGTTTTATCTAACTTTATACTTACTTTTCATTAATGATCTTCTCAACAGTACTTCTATCTCTTTTCTATAGGTACTACAATGGTAGGTGGTCAAGGAAATTGGCCTCCCATTCCTCCACCACTGCATCATCCTCATTGCACAAGGGGTACCTTGCTTTCACACAAATTTTGTGTGGATGCTGAAAACCCCAGGCTTGCCCGTTTTAGTGCCTCCTCCTTTCCAACCACCTTCGTTTTGTGGAACTCTATAATCTATTATATCTCCTGAATTTAATCTTCCTCTCTCAAAGCTCTTATCTGTACCCACCTGAGGAATGTGCGTTAGGTTTGGGTCTAGATGGGTTTTCTTCCTTTTGTATATGCTCCCTCCTTGAAAAGGGCTCTGCCCATGAGTGGTGGTGAACTGTTAAAAAAAAACTACAGATTTCCAAAATTGAGATATTGAGAAAAGAATATAACAAGTTATGTATTACAAATTTTGCCACTTTGTTTTAACCCATACAATGATTTATTTAATTTACAAACTAACCTATTACCACTTTACATCACTTTGTACATAACCCGGTGGTTGCTCAATGTATAATTTAAAATCTATAGCTGCATTTAATTTGCAGTTTTCACATCCATCTGATGAATGATAAATCCTTCTTGTACTGACAGTTGCATCAACATCCAAATTGAAGTTATTCAAACCATTGGTGAAAAGTTTCATGATAATCCACATCCTTCCCTTGCAAATAGTATCCTTTTGGCACATATCTTGCCTTTAATTTTTCTTCATCATTTGGTCCTTGTTTAATGGTATAAACCCATTTTCTATCAAGTTATTGAATGACCTTCAGGGAGTGAAGTGAGTTCAAATGTATCTTTTTCAACCAAAGCATTAATTTCTTCACCCATTGCTTTTTTTCCACTGATGTGAATCAGGACCTGCCATAGCTTCTTCATAAGATTTTGGGATACAAGTCACTCTATAACAATAATCTACTAAATAATTAACATTTAACAAAGTTTGATCCAATAACATCATAGTCTTCAAGGTACTTTGGCTATTTCTGTCTTTTAGAAAATCTGTCTGCATGTTCTTCATATGGATCTAATTCTTCCTTATTAGGTTCCTCTCCCATTTTCTTTTTCTTCTACAGATCCATCTTCTTGTGTCCTTGGTCTTGCATATACATATACAAATTCAGGGGTTTCTCCTTCTTCTTGTTCAAATTTTTCTATAAATTTTACATCTTTCTTGATATTGTTCTGCTCATGAAAATATATGATACATTGAGCTTTCACTGTCATACCCAACAAATATTCCTTGTTTACTGTGCAATTAATTTCTTCTCTTGTGAGTATGGATTACAAATTAACCCAAATACATGCATATTACTTAAATTTTATCTTTGTCATTAATTCATAAGGAGGTTTTTCAGTTTTTGAATGATAACATGTTGCAAATGTGTGCTGAAGGTTTTCACTGCATATGTCCGTAATTTTTTAGGTAACTTAGCTTCAAATAACAAGCATTTAGCCATGACAAAAAGAGTTCTCCATGTACGTTCTACTTTCAAATTTTGATGTAGGAAATAAGGTGCTGAAAATTACTGCTTTTAATGATTCTTAATGAGAAGTGATTTGAAGTCTGCAGAGGTGAACTCAGTACCATTGTTTAACCTAATCTCTTTACAGTCCCACATGGGGATACATCTGCTAAAAATTTTCTGTTACAGCAATTGAATCAAACTTACTCTTAAAGAAATATACAAAAATTGCATCAAAATAATCATCCACATAAGAAATGGCATTTTTAAAACCATCCCTTGTAACAGGGTCATAGGACCTGCTAAATCACAATATACTATTTCTAAAATATTAATAGTATATTTTTCAGCTTCTCTGTTTGTAGTCTGAGTTATTTTGTCCAGAGCACAAGTGCTACAATCAAAATTTTCTTTACTGATAATATTCAAACCAGCAACTACACTTTCAAGTTTTAAAATCTTGAACATTACAGTGGCCCATAATTCTTGGCCATCTTGCACACTATGAGAACCCGTTCTTTGTGTACTAATATAAGCCTCCTGTTTTCTTAATATTAAATGCTGTGCCATCAGGTGCTATTAGTTCAGCAAATTTGTGTAAAATTTATATAAACTCCATTCTTTCCAGCTGCCTGCACTGAAAATATATCCTGTTTATATAAGGACACACAAAGCATTTTTCAATAAAATATGAGAATTACCATCAACTTTTGCATAGCCTCCACCAATTGCAGCATTATTCATCACGCTTCCATCAGCCAATTTAATATAATGATTTGGGAATTCAAAGTTTCTTCAAAGCCACAATAAACTTTGATTTATCACATAATATGTGAAGTTGCTCCTGAATCAACCAATAAACTTCTTTGTGTATGTCTCATTACCTATTTAATTAATTACAAATGCATAAGAACATCTATCATCACTATCATATTTTACAACTTTGGCAGAATAATTTTTCCTAAAAAAAACTACCATGGGTTTGTGAATTGCAATTAACACACCATCTTTTAATAGGCTGCTTATGTCCCCCTTTTCCTCTATAGTCTATACTTTTGGTAAAGTTGTCTAATTACCATTGATTATTGAGTTTCCTGTACATTCAAATTGCTTATGCCCTACTTTTTAACAAGAAAAAGCACTTTACAAACCTTTTCCATTTACATTCATAACATTTATCTTCTGTCTTAATATTTGTCTGTTACCTTTTTTTCCTTCTTCAAAACTTCTTTGAGATACTGTAAATACTACTAAATGTCATGACATCTTCATTCTGAACAATTACTGTCAAAAAGGTTCCGTACTCTGAAGGTATGCCTTTCAAAACAATAGCCATAAGTAAACTGTCGCTTACAGTTTCAACAGTTGATTTCAAAAATGTGGCTGATGTATCTGCCCTAAAATATTATCAGTTCCTTTACTAAATGTCATGACTTATCTTTTTCAGTCTTACTGAACATTGATTACTGAGTTTCTCTGTACATTCATATTGCTTATGCCCTACTTTAACAAGAAAACATTTCACGTAACTTTTTCCATTTACATTCATAACATTTATCTTCTGTTCTTAATATTTGTCTGTTACCTTTTTTTTTCTGTCAAAACAAGGTATCTTTGAGATACTGTAAATACTAATAAAAAACATGACATCTTCATTCTGCCAATTACTGTCAAAAAGGTTCCGTACTCTGAAGGTATGCCTTTCAAAACAATAGCCATAAGTAAACTGTCGCTTACAGTTTCAACAGTTGATTTCAAAAATGTGGCTGATGTATCTGCCCAAAAATATTATCAGTAACATCCTCATTATGGCCTTATTTCGATGAGGTTAGCTCTATATATAAAGCTATAATTCTAAACTTTCTACTACTCAAACAGTGGTCACATAATATTTTCATGGCTTTTCAGCCACAAACCTTAGCATCTTTTGAAAACAGATAAACTTCTATCATCTACAACTAACAATAATTTTCAATTTCATTTTCATTGCTAACAATACTAGCTGTAGAAATTGTTTTATCACATGCAACAAATTTTGCAGCCTTAATGTAATAGAAATTTAACTTCCCATAACTAAGATTTTTCTACAAACCCCATCAAAATATAAATGCCTGGGTCCATAACCTGTTGGCATACAATCAGACATGATGCTGGAAATATAAATATGGTATAAAATATTACATATGGCAAAACACAGACAAACAACTATTCTTACCTAGGTGTTTACAAGTATATCACATGGTACAACAACATGGTACATGTATAAAATGATATTTCAAATAATATTCCACAAGTAGCCTACACAATGGAACATGTCTTTCCTGAATGATATAAAATAAATTATTCATACATTATTATTAATACATATACTTTAGGTTAAACCTAACAAAAAAAAATCATATATATATATATATATATATATATATATATATATATATATATATATATATATATATATATATATATATATATATATATATATATATATATATATATTAGGGATGGAGTGAAGTATCGGAATCGGTAAGTATTGGTGTATTTTCAGGTATTGGGTATCAGTATCGGTACCAGTGAATATTTAGGTATCGGTATTGGTGAATTTGAAAATCTTAGTATCAGTATCGGTAAAATTTTTGGTATATGAATGGATAAAGTATCGGTATCAGTACCGGTAAATTTTTTGGTATCAGTATCAGTAAAAATTTTGGTATCGTTCCATCCCTAATATATATATATTAGGGATGGATAGAAGTATTGGTATCAGCAAAAAATGACCAATACTGATACCAGATTTTTTAAAGTAATAACCTCGTTGGCTTACATTTTTTTTTAATGTTCAGTTTCTTTGACTGTAAAGTTTCAAATACCACGAAACATTGTTTTTCTTGATTTTCCAAATTTTCAATTAATTTATTAATATATAATTAACCATTCACAAGGGAATGAGGAAATACGCTGGAAATGACCAACAGGATGGAGAAATTCGGACGTGGTGAGGATGCCATACCCATTCTTGGCAGACAGAAGAATGGACATAGGAGTAAAGAAAGTAATTTTTTAAAGTACTCTGACCCCATTTTTGTGGAGACTTGGAGTAAGACAAGAAAGCAGAATTCAGGCAGTAGAGATGAGTGTGCTGCAGTTGATGATGGGAAAGACCAGGAGGGAGAGGATAAGAAGAGTAAGAATTAGAGAAAGTATAGGGGTTGGACCAATTATTCAATAGATAGATGCAGCAAGATTTGGGTGGTTGGTACACAAGTGGTGGACTTCGGAAAGGAGAGCGGCTAGAAGAAGGTGAGAGTTGACACCAAGAGGAAGGAGAGAGGGGGAATCAGAAAAAATGGATTCAGTTGGGGATCCACTGAGGCAACATCAGCTGCCTACGGTGGAAGCTGCCAGTTGATGGAAGATGGAATTATTTGACAGATCTAGATGGAGACAAGTGCTGGCCTCAGTGACATAGAGCCTTAGATATATATATATATATATATATATATATATATATATATATATATATATATATATATATTATATATTATATATATATATATATTATATCAGTGTTATATATTTAGGTATAATATATAATATAAATATATATATATATATATAATATATATAGTATATTATATATATATATATATAATATATAATATATATAAATAAATAAATAAATAAATAAATAAATAAATAAATAAATAAATAAATAAATAAATAATAAATAAATAATATAATATAAATAAATATATATAAATAAATAATATATATATATATATATATATATATATATATATATATATATATATATATATATATATATATATATATATATATATATATATATATATATATATATATATATATATATATATATATATATATATATATATCAGGGTTGGCATTAATTAAATCAAATTGATTTAATCAGTTGATTAAATCAATTGATTTTTTTATGAAAAAATCATTTTTTTGATTTTTTTGATTTTTTTGATTTTTTTGATTTTTTTAAAAAATAATGAAAGTTTTTTTTTTTTTTTTGTTTTATTTTGTCATATTTTTTGATACATAATGATATAACAGATATATTAGTTCCTTCTTACTGTGTTAAAAAACTTTAAAGTAGTTTATATATTAGAAATATAACTTCCTTAATATTTGGTTCAAGATTTCATATAGGGTAATACAAGAATCTGATCTTCATTAATATAATTTATCCAATATAGAACTGTTAGAATTTAGAATTCCTAATATATATTCAATCAAATCTTCAACAAAATTTTATTGAGCTTTAATCTAATGCAATTTGAGGTTATAGACAAAAGAGAAAACAGAAAAGACAATTCCTTTTAATTTTCAACCATTTAAATTTTTATACAACATTATAAGAAAACAATATTCCTCTATATATAAATTATAAAAGAAAGAAAATTTAAGCACTTTTGATGCATAATCATTAATCCATAAAAATATAATACATAATAAAATTATATATATATATATATATATATATATATATATATATATATATATATATATATATATATATATATATATATATATATATATATATATATATATATATATATATATATATATATATATATATATTTTGCAAGTTATGTATTTATGGATTAATGATTATGCATCAAAAGTGCTTAAATTTTCTTTTTTTATAATTTATATAGAGGAATATTGTTTTCTTATAATGTTGTATAAAAATTTAAATGGTTGAAAATTAAAAGGAATTGTCTTTTCTGTTTTCTCTTTTGTCTATAACCTCAAATTGCATTAGATTAAAGCTCAATAAAATTTTGTTGAAGATTTGATTGAATATATATTAGGAATTCTAAACTCTAACAGTTCTATATTGGATAAATTATATTAATGAAGATCAGATTCTTGTATTACCCTATATGAAATCTTGAACCAAATATTAAGGAAGTTATATTTCTAATATATAAACTACTTTAAAGTTTTTTAACACAGTAAGAAGGAACTAATATATCTGTTATATCATTATGTATCAAAAAATATGACAAAATAAAACAAATAAAAAAAACAGTTTTATTATTTTTTAAAAAAATCAAAAAAATCAAAAGAATCAAAAAAAAAAAATAAAAAAAATCAGATTTTTTGATTTTTTTGATTTTTTTAAAAAAATCAAAAAAATCACCAACCCTGATATATATATATATATATATATATATATATATATATATATATATATATATATATATATATATATATATATATATATATATATATATATATATATATATATATATCCTAGATGTATATTAGCTAGAAAAATTCTTCTCCTTGAATAAAGCAATGCTAGAACATGAGGTGTGAACTTAAATAAAAATAAAAATTTGGTTTAAATAATTGAAAGTTAAATTCTTTGTTAAAGAACAGTATTTGATCAATCTGAAAGATCCTCTTTCAATCATAAATTTATTATTTTATTTTAATAAAATATTTTTTTTAAAAGTTTTCTATAAAACGGATCAGAAGCATGACTTTCTTCAATTTCTTCCTCTTCCTCTTCCTCTTCCTCCTCCTCCTCCTCTTCCTCCTCCCCTACCTCTTTAGCCAAATAAGAATAAAAATTTAAAATTTCCCTTATAAAAGTTTTCTGCTTCTCCTCCTCTGAAATAAAGTTTTTTATGAAGTTTTCAGCTAACTTTTTTTTTTTCCTCTTTATTAATGATGAACAAATACTTCTTCCCTGACAGTTCAGAATACCAAATTTGTCATGAGAAGTTGCGTATTCTATGATACATAGGAAATTATATTCATCTTCGGATGTAAAATTATTCAGATCAAATAAACTTCTTAAAAGATATTGTTTAAAACTGAAGTGTCTTCCTGTTTCTATGTCCATGACATGCTTTTTTAAATGGGAAGGGCTTTTAGTCCAAAATTCTCTTAGTAAATATCTGTAATCAAAAGTATTGCCAAAATCTGGATTTTCAATCAAACTTATAATATCAATCAACAGTTCAAAATATAATTATCAGGATTTAAATACTGGAATAGTAAGTCAGCTGCAATCATAAACAGATGTTGGTGTGGCCAAATTAAGAGATACCTTAGAGCATTAGGAGCTACTCGATCCGCTTTAAAAGTACTTAAATTTCCATTAGCCATCTGACAAATATAAAATGCCATAATATTGCCCCTTTCTTCCAAATCATGTGATATCAGCAACTCGTGGAAGGATGATGTAAATTCTTGAAAATAGAATTTAGGATAAGAAATATAACTGCAAATATTTATTTTCTTTTTGCTACTTTCATCCGAATTTTTTTTCAAATACATAGATTTTTCTGCATGAAAGCAATATTTAATAGCAGCCACATTAGTTCTTGAAATTGGGGAGAGAGAGATTTCTGTATGAAATTCATTATTTAGGGTTCTCAATTCAGATTCAGAAGTTGAAAACTTGCTTTTTTTCTCTAGATAGTCTGACCAAATATTAAATGGTTCTGGATCCAGTTTATTATAAACAGCTGGTTCCATGTCAGGTAACTGTGGCCATAATATTAGAATGTCATCCTCCAGGTAATAATAGCAAGCAACCTTGTATCGAAGTACAAGATTTAGCCCTAAATAATTAACAAGGTCCTTAGCTGCAGCTTTCTCATCAAAATTTCCCTGAGTTGTGAAGTGGGACGTGCGAATAAAGTCTTGACTGAATTCTAAACTTAAGCCAAATTTAGACTTCATAAAATAAGCCCATTTCACCATTTTGAAACCAATTAATGAAAATAAAGTTGTTGGTACTAAAGGCAACAATCCAGGTTGGAATTCATTTAATTTTCTGTTGACAGTATTTTGTATAGCCGTTTTCCATTTTTCATTTAATGACAAAGGAGACTCCGGGTACAGGGAATAGCAAAAAATCTGTTTCTTAACATGTGGATCATTACAAATATCAACAGCAATTATATTGGAACAAATATTTTGCAATGAAAACACCATTATCCTTTACTACATTGAGTTGTTTTATCTGAAAGAATATATATATATATATATATATATATATATATATATATATATATATATATATATATATATATATATAATATATATATATATATATATATATATATATATATATATATATATATATATATATATATATATATATTGGGTCAAAGTACAGGCCACTGTATTTAAGTACATACATCAGAATTGTTAGGGTCCAAGTACAGGAAAATTGGATTGAACATAAATTCACTTCAAACTTTTATTTTAATTTTTTTATTATTATTATTATTTAGAAAATTAGTCATTAACATGTAAAATAATCAATTAAGATTCATTCCTAAATTCTGAATTATTTTAAACAATATAGTTATACATATAATAATTTAACTAAAAGAAATTGTAATTTAAAAGTACCGTATTTAAAAATAATTGAGCTATTAATTTTGTAATCCTTTTTCAATTTTTTATTTTCAAGTGTAAAATTAAAAGCATAATTCTTGTTATTTTTGCATTTTACAAACATTGAGAGAATCAAAATTTTTGTCAATCAATCAACATCTTTCAGGGAGAAAGAGTTTCCCATTGAAGCTGAACATTCTTTTAACAGGAGCAGATGCTGGAACAAGCGTTTATTTCTGACAACTTTGACAGTGTTGGAAACATCTCCCATGATTTTTCCAATATTTCTGTACATCTCTTTCTTCAGAAATACAATGTTGATTAAAATATTTTTGCATTTCAGCATGTGTTCCTGGATTTGGTATGCATCTGTCAATTTTAAGTTGAGGAATCCATAAGGCTGAACAGTTTCATCTTTGGTGATGGGTTTCCTGAACATCCCAGTAAATCTTCTGATACTGCCATTTTGATATTTGCTTTTCAAGCTGTGAAAATGAACTGTGCTGGCCCTACACGGAAGCCCTTCTGTTAAATTATCACTTCTCAGGGTACCAGTCAAGCTATAAACTAGGATCTATTATACTTCTGAATTGATCAATTTTTTATATCTTCATACAACTTATAACGCTTTTGTATGCATTTTTAGACGAAAAATGTGTCCAATTATATTTTAATTGAATCTGCTCAAGATAAATGCAAAGAAAACAATTTTCAAGGTTTTGAGATTAGTTCACCATTATCTACAAATGAGTATTAAGGTTTTAATAGTGAATATTATAACATTAGAATGTATGGTCATTCTTACATGGATTACGTGAATATTCTAACAGAGCTGAATTTATTTATAAATGGTTGCTTTAGTAATTAAGTAAAATGAACATTCATCGTGGGAAGATTTATTTTTTTGTTTTATCTAAATAAATAAATAAAACAAAGAAATGTTTAATTAATAAAAGAGTTTTGTTTTTGGTTGGGACTAGAGTGAGATCATACGCATCTTCACTCAGTTGATAAAATTTACAATCAACCCATACACAAATACTTATATTTGTGTATGTGATAAATAATTAATATAATCCACCAGTACATAAATATTCATATTGAGTATGTGATAAATAATTAATATAAGCCACCCATACACAAAAATTTATGTAAGTGTATATGATAATTAAATATAATCCACCCATACACAAATATTCATATTTGTGCATGTGATAAGTAATATAATCCACCTGTATACAAATATTCATATTTGTGTATTTTGATAAGTAATATAATCTACCCACACAAATATTCATATTTGTGTATGTGATAAATAATTATAATTAATTAACCCATACACAAATATTTATATTTGTGTATATTTAAATATAATCCACCCATACACAAATATTTATATTTATGTATGAGATAAATAATTAAATATACCTACCCATGTGATAATCTGTATAATCAACCCATACACAAATATTCATATTTTTGTATGTGACAGTAAATTCTGTATAATCAACCTATAAACAAACATTTATATTTATGTATGTGATGATAAATTCTGTAATAACCCATACACAAATAATAATCTTTTTGTATGTGTTGGTAAATCTATAGAAATATTTACATTTGCGTATGTGACAGTAAATTCTGTATAATCAAACCATACACAAATATTCATGCTTGTGTATGAGATAACATTTCATTGCATTGCTAAACCATAAAAAAATATTTATATTTTTGTATGCAGTAGGTATTCATGTTACAGAGTATACAACCTGGTTTGTATATTTTTGTATAGTATCAAATATTCATATATATATTTATCTATAAACAAGCTTCAGAATAACATTCTGTATGTATTCTACATCTGGTGTATGTGCTGGCATGTGTGCAAATTTTTATGCATGGTAGGGTATACAAGTGGGTGTAGTGTTGCAATTTGTACATATCATTAAACCATATATTCGTTCAAGGTGTGTTCCCATTCTGTAGCTTGTAACCTGAGTTTTTCTGCAGTTTGCTTGTAAGTCATTATTATATTAATTGTAAGTCTTGATAAATAATCAATTGTTCTGTCTGGTTGCTCTTCATAAGATTCTTACAAGCCACATTGAGTGTATAGAAGTCTTGTACAGAAAGATTCAAAGTCAGATCCAAGTGCCTGTGTTTCTGTTGTAAAACTATCTCCAAGGTAAGGCTGGTGGTTGTAGTTCTGCAGTTATTGTATTGAGAGGGTTGGGAATTGGAGATAGCTGGCAGATCACCTTAACACTGCTTAAAAAAATTATTAAATCAAAAATATCCTCCCCAGTCATGGTTGTTTCGAATGGGATACAAAATAAAAATTCTTTCCTCTTGTTCTCCTTGATTATTCTGCCCAAAAATAAGAAGTTATGCAAAAAATAAACTTTTACATCTGTTGTCTCATCAAGCTTGATCCTTAATAGTTGATAAGAGTTTGCTTTATAATTTCCTCTCAACGACCCGAGTCAAAATATGATTAGACATGTCAGTAATTTTGTGCCTTGTGATATTATTTGATAAGGATATGTTAATTCTTTTTTAACTGCATCTGCACCTCTATGTTTACCATATCTCAAACAGTAGAGTGATTGACTCACATGCTTGAGGGCGCCAGTTTGATCCCACTTGATGGTCCTTGGTATATTCTACCTAGAAAAATTCCTCCTCAAAAAGGGCAATGCCCATGAGATTTGAAATTATTTTTTTTTAAAAATCCCTTGTGATATTAGGGATTTTGCATGTTAGTTTAGAGCAACATTTCCTCAAATACTGGGTCATGAAACGCCAGATGCAGTGTCACAGATAAACTTCATGAAAGATACAAAAATATTTTGAAAAATAATCAATTTAAAATAAGCGCCTAACTAACATATAGTATAATTTATTCCCACTCTCAGTGATTATTTATTAGATATTAGTTCAGTTTGTGTATCCTTTTTTTGTGTCTATTAATTACTATTACATCTAATTCATCAATGGATAATTTTTAATAAAATAGCTAGAAAACAATGTGCCAATTAGGAGCGATAAATAATCAAATGATGTGCAGATAGAAACAATTTTTGTAGGTAATATTAACAGTATACAGTTAAGTGACATTCAGCCAAGCATGAGTTCTGAGAGTAGTGCTAACAGTCACATGATGTGTTGTCCATTACATATACAAAAAATAAAACATCCTGGATTCAACAGTATTCTGACAATTATATATATAAAATTTAGTTTCATGAAAGGTGCTTATGAAATACGATTGTGTGTTATTTGTTATGTACAGCACTATCAAAGGAGTCCATGAGATTTTCAAGGTTAAAGCGGCACTTATAATTAAAATATTCAAACTTCAATAACAAGCAAATTGATTTCTCTATAAATAAAAGAAAGAATTAATTGCTAGCAAGAAGACCATGTCTTGAATTTAGTTATGGTTTCTTATGAAATACCAAAATTTCTAAAACTGGGTTATCCACATATAGTTATGTAAAACTTAGTTCCAGCAATAAAAATATTGGCATCTCGAATATATAATAATAAACAACAAAACCAGATATTTATGTTGTCCCTTGCCAATAACACAGTCAACCATTGAATCATGGAAATAACTGATATCAAGGAAACTGTTGTAAGTTGCTTTAAACTGTGGGCTTTTTTTTTTTTTTTTCCATGTCAATGAAAGTATAGACATTTCAGATAATGCCATTTTAATGTGCTTTGTGAGATGTGACTTTGAAAATACATCAAATAAAGAATTTCCATTATTCAAACCATTGTAAACAATACCACCACCAGAAGAAATTTATAACTTAAATGACACTTACATCAAAATGAAAAAAAAATGAAATGAAATGAAAAAATGTGTGCCCACACAATGTCAGGCATCAGTGCAGTACTTTTCAAAAAATAAAAGCCAGTGCACCAGAATGTGTATGGCTGCACTGCAGTATACACAGAGAAGCCTTGGCCTTAAAAAAAAAAAAAAATGTCATTCCTTTTGCAAACTGCTATGCAAGAGTGTATAAAATTTATAAATTTTATTAAATATCATCCCTTGAATTTCAGTTTATTTACTGCATTATGTAAAGAAATAGGTAGAGACATGAATTTTTTTTTTTACATTGCAAAGTATATGGTTATCCAGAGAAAATATTTTGGAAGAGACTTTTTGAAATGAGAGAAGTTTTGATGTTTTTATACCAAAATCCCCCAATATCTAAGATTGCAATATTTGAATTTAAAGATAGTTTTAGTGATATTAATTGGTTAAGTTGTCCTACCTTTGTGACAGTTTTAATTTTTTAAATAATCTAAATCTTTCATTACAAGGCAATAATGAAACTGTATATTTAAAGTGTGAAAAAAGATGGAAACTGCAATTGGAAATTATAAACTTTTATGAAGCTAACTGAAGTGCAAAGTGTACAATATTAGTTCCATGACTAATGAAATTTCAATTTCTCTCAAGGATCATTTGATAGGATTGCAGACAAATCTGAAAGAATATTTTCCTCCTATTCATCAGAACATAGCATGGATAAGAAAACCTTTCATAATTAATATAGAATCAGAGACAGAGTTATTGGATTTAGATATTGAATTTATCGTCAAGCTGTCTTGTGATACAGCTTTGACAAAATACTATTGATGAATTTTTGGCTATCATGCAGCCAAGAGTATCCAATTTTGGCATAAAAGGCAATAAAGTTTCTAATCCCTTTTGTCACAACTTACAAATATAGCCTTCTTGACACTCATTTTTCTAAAAAAATAAATACAGACACTGATTAAATATTAAATAGATTTAAGAATAAAGTTGTCATCTTTTTCTACAGACCTGAAATTTCTAGTTGATGAGAAAAAGCATCGCACTTCATATTAACACTTTTATTGTTTTACATTTTTGTATGTATTCCTAATACATTGAAAATGAATAACATCTTTGAACATTAAAATTTGTTCCATTTTATCAATAAGCCATAATAAATTTTGCAAAAGGGTCACAAAAATAAAAGTTTGGGAAACACTGGTTTAGAGTTTTGATGACCCATTTATTTAGAGCTTGATTAAATGCATGTTGCATGGAAAATAGTATGGTTGGCTTGAATGTTTTGCATAGGAAAATTGGGTATATGACAAGCTATTCTTGGTGAATAGCAAATTTTGTAATTTTTTTCGAATGGGACAGTCTTGATATGCCTTTGTGGCTTCTATCTCTATTTTATCATGTTAAGTTATGCATAAACTATATAATAGCTATATTAGGCAGTGGTAGAATATTGAAAACAAGTTTGAGCAACTTACTTAAAGAAAAATGTCTACAGATATGCTGAAAGGGGTACAAAATACAAGAATAATTTCTAACTTTTGAGAGTTTTTTTTTTTTTTTTTTTTTTGCAATACACAGAAAATGCAATAAAAATAAGAATAAAACCAAAACTATTACCCTGGGAGACCTATTTCAATATTTGGTAATACTTTAGTGAAGGGGTCCAAATTTTTTTCCTATTCAGACTAATTACGAAAACAAATGATCTGATTTATTTTTTTATGGTTAATCGGCAAATGACAAATGATTTTAAAAGAAAAAAAATATATATTTTTAATTAAAAAAAAATTGAAAACTAATGAAAATGATTTTTCTTCAATGTGACGTCACACCAGAATTTTTAATACGGCAGACAGAAACCCGCACAATGAAGTAGTCCTATAAAGATTGTCAATGCTTTCATATTAATGGGTTGCCATTATATTTTTTTTTTTTACTTCCCCATTAATACAAAAAAAAAATTTTTGGCAACGTTTTAAATCTCTCTCTCTCTCTCTCTCTCTCTCTCTCTCTCTCTCTCTCTATATATATATATATATATATATATATATATATATATATATATATATATATTATATATATATATATATATATATATATATATATTAGAGAAATATAAGTTAAAATTGCAGAACCCCCCTGTAGACAAATGATCGTGTGCCATGCATTTACGATTTCATTGCTGTACTGCAATAATGTATATTATTATAATGCAAGTTGCAAATGCATGGAACACAAACATTTGTCTACTGGGGGCTCTGCCCCCTGTACCCCTGACCTGTGAGTGATAAAATTTTCACTTTAAAATTTTCATATTCTTAATTAGTTACATTTTTTTTTCTTACAAAATAATGTCGTTCGTCAGTTAACCAAAAACACAAACAAACATATAATTTCCTTTTGGTAGTTACACTGAGAAGAAAAAAAACAAAAAAAACAGGCCCCTTTCATGAAGATTTTACCCAATTTTTAAACTAGCAAATATCTACACTTTTCATCAATAAAAATATACATCTTCTGTTTTGTGATGTTACTCTTCAAGACTGATAAGAGAAAATCACGAACTCTTATTGGGATGTGCATGTGATTCACTCGCTATGAATTCGTGATGGCCTGAAAGGTAGTATATATTTATACCATATATTTTGTCTGCCTAGAGCATAGACTTTCCGCTCTCAAAAAAAAATACAAAAAACAAAGACTCTGATCATGGCTTTCGTATGCAACAAATTAAAATATGCTCAAAGCTATGGTTGCTGAAATGATGAATTCTAGCTGCAATAACTTTCAATGTTGCAAAAAGTTAAATTAATATATATCTCGTAGGCAATAACGAGCGAATGGCCTTGAGAGACAGCGTCACATCGATCATATCCCTCGCCGGTTAGGTCCGCTCTCAAAAACAAAAAAAAACAAAAAGACTCTGATCTTGGCTTTCGTATGCAACAAAATAAAATATGCATGGTTGCTAAAATGATGAATTCTACCTGCAATAATTTTAATGTTGCAAAAAGTTAAATTAATATATATCTAGTAGGCAATAACGTGCGAAAGAATATATATATATATATATATATATATATATATATATATATATATATATATATATATATATATATATATATATATATATATATATATATATATATATATATATATATATATATATATATATATATATATATATATATATATATATATATATATATATATATATATATATATATATATATATATATATATATATATATATATATATATATATATATATATATATATATATATATATATATATATATATATATATATATATATCAGGGACGGAAATTGAATCCCACGAACTAATGGCCGTAGAAGGTGTCAACTGAATTCTGGCGCCGCCGAGCATTCCGGGAAAGAAAATTTTTTTTCTTTTTTTTTTTAAAGCGAATATTTATTAGAGATAATAAACACTGAACTAACACCACTCCCCACTAAAATGGGCTCATCCATGAACTGGACTGTTTTTTAAAAATAGTGATTTTCATATGATAATGATGTATAGTCGTCACCTCGTAGCGTATTCTGGCGCACCATGGTGTTTAACTACCATAACGTTTACGACTAACGTCGTGTTCATTTAATGATTCTTGGTAAGTTGATTCATTATTATTTTTAGGCTTCTTTGGTTTTGTGCTATCTTTGAACTTTGATACAGATACAGTAATACTAATTTAACTTATGTGTATTTTGTTTGCATTATTAATGATTTAATACTGTGGTTAATTGTTTGTTTACTGCATGGTACCTTTTATTCTACTTTATTAATCTTAAAAGTTAGGTAAGAGTCGTAATAGTTCTTCTTTTATGCTTGTATCATTCAATTATTGATTATTGTATTTTTGATCATAACTTTACTCTTAGGTTTAGCGGAATACTGTCTCTACTCGGAATGCTGTCAACGGAAAAAAAACATCCTGGAACATTTTATCGAAAAATAAAGCTGCAAAAGTCAATATAAGATGAGAGGCAAGCAAAGATTCTAAGTCAGTTGTTGACACATAATGAACAATAAGAACAGTTGCCACTTTTTAAAGTAACAGGAGAAACAGAGGTTTTGAATGGTGATGGTCAAAGTCCAACTACTGATGAAGTAGATATATATATATATATATATATATATATATATATATATATATATATATATATATATATATATATATATATATATATATATATATATATATATATATATATATATATATATATATATATATATATATATATATATATATATATATTCAATGCCTCAAAAACTCAATTCCTCCGTCTCTCTACTCGACATAATCTTCCACACAACTACGATATCTTCTTCGAAAACACGCAACTCAAACCTTCATCTCTCCTTAATATTCTAGGTGTTTCTTTTTCTCGTGATCTTTCTTGGAAAGATCACATTACCTCACTTTCTAAACAAGCTTCTAAGAGGTTGGGTGTTCTGAGGCGCCTTCAGTATTTCTTCACACCACCCCAGTTGCTTGCTCTGTATAGGGGTGTTGTTCGCCTCTGTATGGAGTATGCGTCACACATCTGGGGTGGTTCCACTCATACAGCTCTCCTGGAAAAGGTGGAGTCTAGAGCTTTTCGCCTTATCAACTCTCCTGCTCTCGATCACTAATTCTCTCCATCTCTTTCTGCCCGTCGAAATGTTGCGTCACTCTCTCTATACTACCGCTATTACAATGGACACTGCTCTTCTGAACTCTCTCGTCGCATACTTCCTCCATTGAGAAGGGCTCGTGCGACTCGTTTTTCTACACAGTCTCATCCTTTCTGTCCAACTCTCTGACCCCAGACTTAACCGCTATGCTCAATCTTACATGTACTCTACTGGTAAAGTCTGGAACACACTTCCTTCATCTATTTTACCAACTTCCTATGACTTAGGCACCTTCAAACGCCGTGTATCAGGTCATGTCGGCCTTTGATTTGACCATGTTCCCGACTTTCCCCCTAACTCTGGTGGAACATTAGTGGGCCTCTGGCCTTTGCTCACCAGAGGTGAAATAAAATATATATATATATATATATATATATATATATATATATATATATATATATATATATATATATATATATATATATATATATATATATATATATATATATATATATATATATTATTATCGAACATCCGTGCCAAACGTGGCACGCCGATAAATCTTTTTCTGACATGTAAATATTTTTTTGAATTGTTTTTAAAGGTGGCAAATGTTCAGGATTGTTTAGATATAATTTTAAAGGTAAATAAATATATTCTTATTTTGTACATCATTTATAAATGACTTAAAATCAGCAGTAGATTATCAGTAATAACCTTTTATTGTTTTAGTCATAAAATGTATAAAAGTTCTTCAAATACTTAAAATATATGAAATATTATGATTTCAAAAAATTTTGGACGGCACGTGGAAAAATCTTATGTCAGAGATTCTGTCGATTTTGGCACGCACTCTCAAAAAGGTTGCCCACCCCTGGTATATGGTTAACTTTAATATGAACAAATGATATAACCACTGCATTTAATGAAGACATTAATCCCAAATTATAGGATAATGAAATACAAATACTAGTTAAAATTTTTAAATATAAAAATATATTTATTAAAAATATATTTACATTCCCAATTTACTAAATATTTTTATTATTATTATTATTATTATTATTATAATCATCAATATTATTATTGAGTTAGACCTAATGAGAATTAATACATGAAAAAAATGCAAACAAAATTAGAAAATATTTAAATTATATAATAAAAAAATTTTTTAGTTTTAGTAAATATAATATATATATATAATATATATATATATATATATATATATATATATATATATATATATATATATATATATATATATATATATATATATATATATATATATATATATATATATATATATATATATATATATATATATATTATTAAATGAAAATACGACTGATAGAACCAATTTGCTTTTCAATCTGCTTTTTCACTGTATTTAAATTTTAAGGAAAACAAGTAGACTACAATATATTATTATTATTATTATTATGAAAAATATTTAATTTTTATTTATTATTATTTAAAAAATAAATTTATTTTTAGCGTTGAAACTTTCAAAACTTAAATTTTGAAGAAAAGTAAAACAAAATTAATTTCTATAATTAGGACAATAAGAAAATAGAAATCGTTAAAACTTAGAAGTACAATATTAAAAGTTAGTAAATTGGTCCGATTGAATTAATTATTTAAAAAAAAAAAAAAAAAAAAATGGAATATTTTTTTTTTTTGTGGTGGATGCTGACACACTTCAACCCTAAAGCTTTTTCTCCTCTGGTTCCCTCTTTTCATTCACCTCAACAGTACTACCATAATATTAGGCTGTGGTACTACCTAATTCTATGGAACAATTACCTATAATAAACTTTTTTTTTTAATAAGTTTATATTTAAAGATACTAGATGGTTTATCTTTAATTTTTTTTTTAATTTAAATTAAATTTGTGCTTAATAAGAGTTGTTGTGTCAAGGTTTTAATCTCGCAGCTTACAAAAGAAACAAATAAATGAAAAAAAAATTAATAGTATTTAAATTAAAAAAAAAAAAAAAAGTGCAATTTTTAAATTTGATTTAAAAAATTTATATATATATATATATATATATATATATATATATATATATATATATATATATATATATATATATATATATATATATATATATATATATATATATATATATATATATATATATATATATATATATATATATATATATTACCACAGACTAATAATAATAAAAAAAAAAATAGTTAAATTCTTCATTAAATAAGACTTTGATTCGCTTTGATCAATCGAAAAAATTTCTTTCTTTCATAAATTCATTTTTTTATTTCACTAAAAAAAAAAAAAAAAAAAAAAAAAAAAAAAAAAAAAAAAAAAAAAAAAAATTTACATTTTTCTAAAAACTTAAAAAGTAACCAAGACTTATTTTAAAGTTTTTTTTCTCCTTTTTAGTCAAATGACGACTAGAATTTAAGAGTTCAATAATAAAAGTTTTCTCTCTCTCCTCTTCTACATTCAAGATTTTTAATAAAATCGCGGGCTAACTCGTATCTTTTGTCATTTATTAATGATATACAAATAATATCTCCCTGCCGTTCCAGAATTTCACATTTGTCAAGAGAAGTTGCGTACTCTAAGATACATCTGACATTGTCTTTATCATCAGATGTAAAGTTTTTCAGATCAAATAAATTTGTTAAAAGACATTGTTTAAAACTGAAGTGTCTTCCTGTTTCTATGTCCATGACGTGTTTTTTTAAATAGGATGGGCTTTTAGTCCAAAATTCTTTTAGTAAATTCCTGTAATCAAAAGTGTTGCCAAAATCTTCATCTTCAATTAACCTTACAATATCAATCAACAGTTCAAAATAATTATCAGGATTTAAATACTGGAATAGTAAGTCGGCTGCAATCATAAAGAGATGTTGGTTCGGCCAAATTAAAAGATACCTTAGACCATTTTGAGCTTCTTCTTTCATTGTGAAATTACTTAAATTTCCTTTAACCATCTCACAAATATAAAATACGATGATATTGCACTTTTCTTCCAAATTACGTGATATCAACATCTCGTGGAATGATGACGTAAACTTTTGAAAAAATATTCTGGGATAAGTAATATTATTCAAACAAAACATTTTCTTTTGGTTACTTGGATATGAAATAATGTAATGATGTCTATATTTTTCTATCTCATAGCAATATTTAATGGCAGCCAAATTAGTTGTTAAATCTTTATAATAACCGATCTCTGAAAAACAAATATTATTTATTGTTTTCAATTCAGATTCAGAGGTTGGAAACTTTTCTTTCTTCTCTAGATATTCTGACCAAATTTGAAATGGTTCTGCGTAATATCTACCATAAACAGCTGGTTCCATGTCGGGCAATTGTGGCCATAATATTAGAATGATATCTTCCATGTAATAATAGCAAGCAATCTTGTATCGAAGTACAAGATTTAGCCTTAAATCATTCACAAGATCCTCTGCTACAGCATTTTCATCAATATTTCCCAGAGTCGTGAAGTGTGACGGACGAATGAAGTCTTGACAGAATTTTAGACTTAAGCCAAATTTAGAGTTCATAAAATTTGCCCATTTCACCATTTTGAAACCGATTAACGGAAATAAATATTTTGGTACTAAACCCAACAATATCTTCGGGAAATATTTTAATTTTGGGATGTCAAATAATTGCGAAGTATATTCAAACCTTTTATGTATATTTAACTCCGAAGTAGATTCTGCGAAAATCTGTTTCTTAACATCTGGATCATTACAAACATCAACAACAATTGTTATAAAACACAAATGTTGCAACGAAGAAACCATTTTTTCTTTTCTGTTTTGAGTTATTTTTTTTCTGAAAAAGATATATATATATATATATATATATATATATATATATATATATATATATATATATATATATATATATATATATATATATATATATATATATATATATATATATATATATATATATATATATATATATATATATATATATATATATACTCAACTTTTCCCACAAACGTGTAGTACTGACTACCACAAGTCACAACTTACCAGCATTCATCTCCTCACCAGTCTTTTCCATTCATTCCTCTCCTGCGTCAACCACAAACTCTCCTCCCATTCCAGCCCCTACCCCTCAATAACTCCTTGACCCCACTTACCCAACCTCCCCTAGGTCTCCCCCTACCTCTTACACCTTCAACTCCGATATAAACACCTTTTTAGCCAATCTTCCATCATTTATCCTACAAACATGCCCAAACCACCTCAGCATGTTCTGTTCAGCTCTCTCAACCATACCCTTTCCCCAAGCACATTTCTCCTTTATTCTCACATTCCTGACTCTATCCCTTCTACTTACACCATATACCACTCTCAGACCTTTCATTTTGAAAACCTCAACCTCAACCGCCACATCTAGCTCCTATACATAACAACCGGAACACAGCATCCCTCAAACATTTTCTTCTTAACTTCTCTTGTCAACCTTCCTCTCTTCCAAATATCCTTCAAGCCTCCCAACACCTACTTCCCTTCTTTTATTCTATACCCTACTTCATCTCTCTCACAAATATCTCCCCCCCTCAAAATTCACACCCAGATATTTAAAAGAATTAACCCATTGTAATCTCTCCCTCCCCACTTTAATTAGCAGTTCATCTTCCCCACCTTCAACCCTCTCTTCACTCTCCCCATTTTTCATCCATAACACTTTACTCTTTCCTGCGTTCACTCGTAAGCCTAACTCATCACAACATTTTACAAACTCATCCACCAAAACTTTTAAACCCCCTTGTGACTCAGACAAAAGTATAACGTCATCCGCATATAATAACACGTTCACATTCCATATATCTTGTTGATCCCTCATTCTCACCCCTTTACCCTCTCTTTCCATCAACCTCACCACTTTATCTATAAATAAATTAAATAATCCCGGAGACTTAACAAAACCCTGTCTCTCTCTCTCTCTCTCTCTCTCTCTATATATCATATATATATATATATATATATATATATATATATATATATATATATATATATATATATATATATATATATATATATATATATATATATATATATATATATATATATATATATATATATATATTAGTGATAACATCCGCGGAGCATCCTCATCAAAATTAACATTCGCATCCACATCCGCATTTTCGAAAATTCAACATCCGCATCCGCATCCTCACTTGACAAAAATTCTACATCCACATCCGCAAATGAGAAAATATGACATTCGATCCATCATATATATATATATATATATATATATATATATATATATATATATATATATATATATATATATATATATATATATATATATATATATATATATATATATATATATATATATATATATATATATTTCTTCTAAAGACGTCTTTTCTGCTCCCTCAAAGCTTAACACTAGGAAGGCGTACGGTCCTGATGGTATCCTTCCTGTGGTTCTCAAAACTTATGCTTCAGAGCTTACACCCTTCCTTGGTAAACTATTTCGTCTACGTCTTTCTACTTCAACCTTCCCTTCTTACTGGAAACGTGCGCCCATTCAGTCTGTGTCAAAAAAGCGGGACCCGTCTCAACCCTCTAACTACAGTCCTATTTCTTTAACCTCCGATCTTTCTAAAGATTTCGAATCTATTCTTAACAGGAAGATCTGGAAACATCTCAATTCTCCTATAATCTTATCTCTAATTGCCAGTATGGCTTTTGTAAGAAACGCTCTACTGGTGACCTTTCCCTTCTCTCTGACTCTTGTTCTTTCGCTCTTTCGTCATTTCGGTGAATCTATTGCTGTCGCGCTGGACATATCGAAAGTTTTTGATAAGGTCTAGCGAAAAGCTTTGATTTCCAAACTTTCCTATCCACAACACATTTTCCGCTTTTTATTAATAACCTTCTCTCTCTTATTTCATTTCTATTTACTCCTATGCCGATGACTCCACCTTTTATTACTCTCTTTATTTTGAAAGGCACCCCTCCCAACAGCAGTTAATAGAGGAAAGGGAGGTAGACTTGGGGCAACTGCCCCTTGATCTATCTCGCATTTCAAATTGGGGCAGAGAAAATATTTTTGTTTTCAATGCCACCAAAACTCAATTCCTCCATCTCTCTGCTCGACACAATCTTCCACACAACTATGATGTCTTCTTCAGAAACACACAACTTAAACCTTCATCTGTCCTTAATATTCTTGCTTTTTTTCTGTGATCTTTCTTGGAAATATTACATTACTTCTCTTCCTAAACAAAATTCAAAGAGGTTATGTGTTTTGAGGTGCCTTCAGAATTTCTTCACACCACCCCAGTTGCTTGCTCTTTATATGAGTGTTATTCGCCCATGTATGGGAAAACACATCACACATCTGTGGTGATTCCACACATAGAGCTCTTCTCGAAAAGGTGGAGTCTAGGGCTTTTCATATTTTAAAGACTGAAGGCGGAAATACGGTATGAAACGTTCACATTGTATTAAATGAGTATGTGGAAATGCTTGATATTAACTTTACCAATTAGATTAAGGTTCTCTAGGAAAGAAACTAATATATATATATATATATATATATATATATATATATATATATATATATATATATATATATATATATATATATATATATATATATATATATATATATATATATATATATATATATATATATATATATATATGCGAATTGTCTTTCAGGAGTGAGGGTGAAGAGGGAACTATGGGATTGGTTATTTAATCATGTTATTTAATCTATTGATGGATGGTGTAGTTAGAGAAATGGAGGGTGAACGGGATGTGAATGTTTTACATTTTGCAGATGATGCGGTGTTGGTGGCAGAATCTGGAGAAAAGTTGAGAATACTTGTGAGAGTGTTTGAGGTTAAATGTGCAAACATGAGATTGAAAGTAAAGTTATAAGGATTGGAGGTGGGGATGAGGAGATGTGGAGGGAGAAATAGGGGGGGTGTAGAAGTGGGGGATGGAAACTTGAGGAGGTGGATGAATTCAAATATCTATGAATGTTGGTGGAAGGTAAG
>SEYY01015678.1:47500-55000 GCA_009176605.1 Armadillidium nasatum | reverse complement strand
ATATATCAATATTATGGAGTCACTCGATACAGGAAATGATTTGGAGTTTTAACTTCTTAGTTAAAGAATACGAAGAATAAATTTTTTCTCTGTAGAGGAAAATAATTAGAGTTTGGAGGACATATCTAATACGATTTGACTGTGAAATAAGAGGAATATGTTTTTTTTGTTTTTTGAGAGAGAACCTCACCCACGAGGGGATATGCCATCCTTCCAGGCAGACTAAATACTGGTCTTCAGGCCATCACTAGTTCAGAGAGAATGAACCCCGTCCACAAGCAATGAGAGCTCGCGATGCTCTCCCGGGGAATATGATTTCCAGTATGTGACGCATAAATAGTTTACCTTATAGTAAGGGGCAGGGGTGGGCAACAGTTAGCAAGCCGATAAATCTTTTCTGGAACGCAAACAATTTTTTGAATTGTATTTGAATGGGGCAAATGTTTAGGATTGTTTAGATATAATTTTAAAGGTAAATAAATGTTCTCTTTTTTGTACATTTATAAATGATTTAAAATCAGCAGCAGATTATCTGTAACAACCTTTTATTGTGTTCTAGTCATACAAGTGTGTAAAAGTTTTTCAAATACTTAAAATATATCAAATATTATGTTCTCAAAGGTTTTTGGTTGGCACGTTGAAAAATTTTGTGTCAGAGAGTCTGGGATTTTGGCACGCACTCTCAAAAAGGTTGCCCACCCCTGGTATAGGGTGAACTTTGATAGGAATAAATGATATAACCACAGCATTATTTAAAAATAAATTCAGTAATCCCAAATTATAGGTTAATGAAATACAAATACTAGTTAAAAATTTTATATAAAAATATAATTAAAATTTACACTATTTACATTCCCAATTTACTAAATATTTTTATTATTATTATTATTATTATTATTATTATTATTATTATTATTATTATGATAATGAATTAGACCTAATGGGAATCAATACATAAAAACAATGCAAATAAAATTAGAAAATATTTAAATTATATAATAAAAAAATATTGTCACTATATATATATATATATATATATATATATATATATATATATATATATATATATATATATATATATATATATATATATATATATATATATATATATATATATATATATATATATATATATATATATATATATATATATATATATAAATAAATAAATTGTTGGTGATATTTTTTAATTTTGTTTAATTTATGAATCAAATTTAAAATTTCCTTTTTTTATTTTTTCAGTTGTCTTTTTTATTATTTGTAAGCTTATTCACCTAAGTAATAATAAGTAAATAAGTAAATATAATTAGATAATTAGCTTAGTTAAGTAAGTTATTTAAATTATAATTTTTAAAATAGTGCATTTTAATTTTTTTTTTTTTTTAATATAAAAATGACGAAAATGCGACTGATAGAACCAATTCACCTCCCCATATTTAAATTTTAAGGAAAATAAGTAGACTACTTTATATTATTTTTAAAAATATTTAATTTTTCTTACGATATTATTTAAAAATAAAAATAAAAATTAAATTTATTTTTAGCGTTGGAACTTTCAAAACTTAAATTTTTGAAGAAAAGTAAAACAATTTATTTCTATAATTAGAACATAAGAAAATAGAGACCTTTTAAACTTACAAGTATAGAATATTAAATGTTAATAAATTGGTCCGATTGAATCAATTATTTAAAAGAAAAAAAAAAGAAAAAAATAAATAAAAAAAGAAAAAATATTGGAACATTTTTTTTCCTTATTGTAGTGGATTGCTGACACATTTCAACCCTAAAGTTTTTTCTTCTCTGGTTCCCATTTTTCATTCACCTCAACAGTCCTACCATAATATTAGGCTGTGGTACTACCTAATTCTATGGAACAAGTTAACTATAATAAACTTTTTTTTTAATAAGTTTTTATCTTTATAGATACTAGATAGTTTATCTGTAATTTTTTTTTAAATTTAAATTAAATTTTTTGTTTTGTCAGTCTTAATCTTACAGCTTGCAAAGTAAATAAAAAAAATATTAATGGTAATTAAATTTAAAAAATATTGTAATTTTAAAATTTTTATTTTTTTTATAATTTTTATATTATATATAATATATATATATATATATATATATATATATATATATATATATATATATATATATATATATATATATATATATATATATATATATATATATATATATATATATATATATATATATATATATATATATATATATATATATATATTCCTAGGTGTATATTACCACAGACTAATAAAAAAAAAATCTTCATTAAATTAAACTGACTTTTTAATCAATCGAAAACTTTTCTTTTTCTTATAAATTCATCGTTTTATTTCACTGAAAAAAAAAAATTTTTTTTAAAACATTTTTCCAAAAACTTAAAAACGACCAAGCCTTATTTTAAAGTTTTTTTTCTCCTTTTCAGTCAAATAACGATTCGAATTTAAAAGTTCAATAATAAAAGTTTTCTCTTTCTCCTCTTCTACACTCAAAATTTTTATAAAGTTACGAGCTAACTTGTATTTTTTGTTCCTTTATTAATGTCGTACAAATAAACTTTCCCTGCCATTTCAGAATTTCATATTTGTCAGAGGTAGTTGCGTACTCTAAGATACATCGGACATTGTCTTTATCTTCAGATGTAAACTTTTTGAGATTAAATAAATTTGTTAAAAGATTTCTAAAATCTTTTCTTCCTGTTTCTATGTCCATGACGTGTTTTTTTAAATGGTTAGGGCTCTTAGTCCAAAATTCTTTTAGTAAATTCCTGTAATCAAAAGTGTTGCCAAAATCTTCATCTTCAATTAAGCTTACAATATCAATCAACAGTTCAAAATAATTATCAGGATTTAAATACTGGAATAGTAAGTCGGCTGCAATCATAAAGAGATGTTGGTTCGGCCAAATTAAAAGATACCTTAGACCATTTTGAGCTTCTTCTTTCATTGTGAAATTACTTAAATTTCCTTTAACCATCTCACAAATATAAAATACGATGATATTGCATTTTTCTTCCAAATCACGTGATATCAACATCTCGTGGAATGATGACGTAAACTTTTCAAAAAACATTCTGGGATAAGTGATTCTATTCAAACAAAACATTTTCTTTTGGTTACTTGGATATGAAATAATGTAATGATGTCTATATTTTTCTATCTCATAGCAATATTTAATGGCAGCCAAATTAGTTGTTAAATTTTGAGAAATATCGATCTCTGAAAAAAAAATATTATTTATTGTTTTCAATTCAGATTCAGAGGTTGAAAACTTTTCTTTCTTCTCTAGATATTTTGACCAAATATGAAATGGTTCTGCGTAATATCTACCATAAGCAGCTGGTTCCACGTCGGGCATTTGTGGCCATAATATTAGAATGATATCCTCCATGTAATAATAGCAAGCAATCTTGTATCGAAGTACAAGATTTAGCCTTAAATCATTCACAAGATCCTCTGCTACAGCTTTTTCATCAATATTTCCCAGAGTCGTGAAGTGGGAAGTACGAATGAAGTCTTGACAGAATTTTAGACTTAAGCCAAATTTAGAGTTCATAAAATTTGCCCATTTCACTATTTTGAAACCGATTAACGGAAATAAATATCTTGGTACTAAAAGCAACAATATCTTCGGGAAATATTTTAATTTTGGGATGTCAAATAATTGCGAAGAATATTCAAACCTTTTATGTATATTTAACTCCGAAGTAGATTCTGCGAAAATCTGTTTCTTAACATCTGGATCATTACAAACATCAACAACAATTGTTATAAAACACAAATGTTGCAACGAAGACACCATTTTTTCTTTTCTGTATCGAGTTATTTTTTTTCTGAAAGAGAATATATATATATATATATATATATATATATATATATATATATATATATATATATATATATATATATATATATATATATATATATATATATATATATATATATATATATATATATATATATATATATATAATATATATACTCAACTTTTCCCACAAACGTGTAGTACTGACTACCACAAGTCACAACTTACCAGCATTCATCTCCTCACCAGTCTTTTCCATTCATTCCTCTCCTGCGTCAACCACAAACTCTCCTCCCATTCCAGCCCCTACCCCTCAATAACTCCTTGACCCCACTTACCCAACCTACCCTAGATCTCCCCCTACCTCTTACACCTTCAACTCCGATATAAACACCTTTTTAGCAAATCTTCCATCATTTATCCTACAAACATGCCCAAACCACCTCAGCATGTGCTGTTCAGCTCTCTCAACCATACCCTTTCCCCAAGCACATTTCTCCTTTATTCTCACATTCCTGACTCTATCCCTTCTACTTACACCATATACCACTCTCAGACCTTTCATTTTGAAAACCTCAACCTCAACCGCCACATCTAGCTCCTATACATAACAACCGGAACACAGCATCCCTCAAACATTTTCTTCTTAACTTCTCTTGTCAACCTTCCTCTCTTCCAAATATCATTCAAGCCTCCCAACACCTACTTCCCCTCTTTTATTCTATACCCTACTTCATCTCTCTCACAAATATCTCCCCCCCTCAAAATTCACACCCAGATATTTAAAAGAATTAACCCATTGTAATCTCTCCCTCCCCACTTTAATTAGCAGTTCATATCTCCCACCTTTAACCCTCTCTTCACTCTCCCCATTTTTCATCCAAAACACTTAACTCTTTCCTGCATTCACTCGTAAGCCTAACTCATCACAACATTTTACAAACTCATCCACCAAAACTTTTAAACCCCCTTGTGACTCAGACAAAAGTATAACGTCATCCGCATATGATAACACGTTCACATTCCATATATCTTGTTGATCCCTCATTCTCACCCCTTTACCCTCTCTTTCCATCAACCTCACCACTTTATCTATAAATAAATTAAATAAATCCCGGAGACTTAACAAAACCCTGTCTCAATATATATATATATATATATATATATATATATATATATATATATATATATATATATATATATATATATATATATATATATATATATATATATATATATATATATATATATATATATAATATATATATATATATATATATATATATATATATATATATATATATATATATATATATATATATATATATATATATATATATATATATATATATATATATATATATATATATATATATATATATATATATATATATATATATATATATATATATATATATATATATATATATATATATATATATATATATATATATATATATATATATATATATATATATATATATTATATATATATATATATATATATATATATATATATATATATATATATATATATATATATATATATATATATATATATATATATATATATATATATATATATATATATATATTTATATATTATTTTATTTTTTTTATATTATATTATTATTTTATTATTATATATATATATATATATTATATATATATATATATATATATATATATATATATATATATATATATATATATATATATATATATATATATATATATATATATATATATATATATATATATATATATATATATATATTAGTGATAACATCCGCGGAGCATCCTCATCAAAATTAACATTCGCATTTTCGAAAATTCAACATCCGCATCCGCATCCCTCACTTGACAAAATTCTACATCCGCATCCGCAAATGAGAAAATATGACATTCGATCCATCATTTATATATATATATATAATATATATATATATATATATATATATATAATATATATATATATATATATATATATATATATATATATATATATATATATATATATATATATATATATATATATATATATTTCTTCTAAAGACGTCTTTTCTGCTCCCTCAAAGCTTAACACTAGGAAGGCGTACGGTCCTGATGGTATCCTTCCTGTGGTTCTCAAAACTTATGCTTCAGAGCTTACACCCTTCCTTGGTAAACTATTTCGTCTACGTCTTTCTACTTCAACCTTCCCTTCTTACTGGAAACGTGCGCCCATTCAGTCTGTGTCAAAAAAGCGGGACCCGTCTCAACCCTCTAACTACAGTCCTATTTCTTTAACCTCCGATCTTTCTAAAGATTTCGAATCTATTCTTAACAGGAAGATCTGGAAACATCTCAATTCTCCTATAATCTTATCTCTAATTGCCAGTATGGCTTTTGTAAGAAACGCTCTACTGGTGACCTTTCCCTTCTCTCTGACTCTTGTTCTTTCGCTCTTCGTCATTTCGGTGAATCTATTGCTGTCGCGCTGGACATATCGAAAGCTTTTGATAAAATCGAGAGAAAAGCTTTGATTTCCAAACTTTCCTATCCCCAACACTTTTTCCGCTTTTTATTAATAACCTTCTCTCTTATTTCATTTCTATTTACTCCTATGCCGATGACTCCACATTTTATTACTCTCTTTAATTTGAAAGGCACCCCTCCCAACAGCAGTTAATAGAGGAAATGGAGGTAGACTTGGGGCAACTGCCCCCTGATCTATCTTGCATTTCAAATTGGGGCAGAGAAAATATTTTTGTTTTCAATGCCACCAAAACTCAATTCCTCCATCTCTCTGCTCGACACAATCTTCCACACAACTATGATGTCTTCTTCAGAAACACACAACTTAAGCCTTCATCTGTCCTTAATATTTTTGCTTTTTTTCTGTGATCTTTCTTGGAAATATTACATTACTTCTTTTCCTAAACAAAATTCAAAGAGGTTATGTGTTTTGAGGTGCCTTCAGAATTTCTTTACACCACCCTAGTTGCTTTCTCTTTATATGAGTGTTATTCGCCCATGTATGGGAAATAAATCACACATCTGTGGTGATTTCACACATAGAGCTCTTCTCGAAAAGGTGGAGTCTAGGGCTTTTCATATTATAAAAACTGAAGGCAGAAATATGGTATGAAACGTTCACATTGTATTAAATGAGTATGTGGAAATGCTTGGTATTAACCTTACTAATTAGATTAAGGTTCTCTAGGAAAGAAGCTAACTTTATATATATATATATATATATATATATATATATATATATATATATATATATATATATATATATATATATATATATATATATATATATATATATATATATATATATATATATATATATATATATATATATATATATATATAATATATATATATATATATATATATATATATATATATATATATATATATATATATATATATATATATATATATATATATATATATATATATATATATATATATATATATTATATATATATTTAGGGATGGAGTGAAGTATCGGTATCGGCATATTTTCCGATACTGTATCGGTATCGGTATCAACCTTTTCAGTATCATTATCGGTATCGGTAAAATTTTTGGATAAGAGTAAAGCATCGGTATCGGTAGTAGTATCGGCAAGTATCGGCATATTTTTAGGTATCGGTATCGGTAAAAATTTTGGTATCGTTCCATCCCTAT
>SEYY01015678.1:10000-40000 GCA_009176605.1 Armadillidium nasatum | reverse complement strand
ACAGATTTAAAAATAAAATAAAATAATCTTTAAATTATTATTTTTCGATGGGTAATAACAATTACCAATTATTATTATCCTGTAGTAGCAATATGATATTTACTCTTTGTTCTTTTAAACTTTTCATTAAATTACCTCTAAATCTTTTTTAACAACTTTTCCGGCGACCCTCGATTGCTCTTTCCATTCTCGAGTCATCGCAATCATATCTTCAACCATTTTCTCTCTTCTTTTTTCTTCAACCATCATCTGGTCTTGAAAAGAATCTGAAAGCAAGTCGATCGATTTGCGGTTGCGTACTTCACTCTCACCTGATGAATCTGAAACGGAAAATACATTAAAATAAGACTATGGTGGTGGTGGTGGGGGGGGGGGAACTGCAGCTTGTAGGCACGTGACTGTTTAATTCGAGTTAGGCTGTATTTGAAAAATATTTTATGTCAATTACCCCTAGATGAAGACAGCTCACTTGGAAACCGTGCTTAGTCAAAGAAACAAATTTTAACAAGGATGTTGATAACATGAAGAAAATAATTAAATTACGAGTGGGTTTTGAAAAATTCCACAACAGTGTCTTATTCTCGTATCTTTTAAAGTACCAGTTATCAAATATTTAAAAATAAAATTAAAAGGAGGGAAAATAGATGAAGTAAGATCAAGTGAGGGAAACTTTGCTACTATAGTTAAACTGACAAATTTATTAATATATAAAAACTTGAATATATTTTTATCATACTTAAAATTCTCTCAATCAGTAAAAAACTGAAAAGGAGTTCAAATGCCTATAAAATATTTATAAATAATCTACTAATACTAATATTTAAAATTCAGATTATGGAGAAGGAAGAGATAGAAGAAAGAAAGAAAAAAAAAAAAATTATTCACTAAAATTCTGATACTCATTTTAATAATTACACAAAATGATTAAGCATAAAAAAAAAAAAAAAAAATGAACGTTTAATTTTAACAAAAATATTGTTCTTTATTCTAAACTGTAAGTAAAAAACAATATAATATGAAATTATAAGATAATGTTATAGAAATCGCAATTGATATATGAATAATAAAGACAATATTCTTCAGAAAAATTTAGAATAGAAGAAACAATCAACAGCTTATTATTTCTCTTTAATAATACAAACGATAAGGAAACTCACAACAATAACATTAACAGAATGGGATATCCTATTTGAATTTAGTTTTTGATATTTACTTCAGATATAAAGAATTTAATAACATTCTTAAGTAAAGCTTTGGAAGCAATAAACAAATCTTTAATCTTTTTCATATATATATATATATATATATATATATATATATATATATATATATATAATATATATATATATATATATATATATATATATATATATATATATATATATATATATATATATATATATATATATATATATAATATATATATATATATATACTTCACAGTCTTTCATTGGTTTATTCCAGGAGGGGAACTTTATAAAGAGTTAACTAGAGTCCTCATGAGATCGAACCAACCTTCAAGCGCGTGAATAATAATAATAATAATAATAATAATAATAATAATAAAATACTCATACAAACCCAGGCCTAAAAGTTCCTTTCTTAATTTACTAGTAGTTTGAGTCTGCGCTCTTTGATGAATTTGTTGTGTGATAACTTGATTATTAGTTGTTGCTTGTCCATGAGGAATCAGTTGGATAGCTTCAGGAGACTCCAAGGGAGTTTGCTACAAATATAAAAATTCGAATAAAAAATATATTAGAAACGATCTTTAAAAAAAACAAAAAAAAACCTGTAATCTGAATGAATTAAAAATAAATAAACACAAAGGAGGTACGAGTTGAATATTAACTGGAATGAAATCCCAACTATGCAGCTACAAATACAAATTTTAAATAATAACATGCATCATATACCATATGGTTTATAGCAATTGTAAGAAATAATGAAAAAATTCTGGAATTCTAATACTTTTTTCAGATAACGAGAAATATAATTTCATAACTATCTATATATGTACCTTCATTACAAAAATACAAACTTCTCTCATCTATATCATCAAAACAAATGCTAGTTCATCTGGATTACTCTAAACTTAAAATAATAGTAACACTTTCCGTTTTTATTTTTTAAGTTTCCAAAAACTGTGGATGCTAAATTTATCATTCTCTTTTTCAAGTTCAAGTTTCCTGACGCCTGACAGCCTTTCCAGCTTTTATTAGTTCTTCCTCAAATTTAATTCATCTTCATTATTCACCCGTAACTCTTGTGTACCTTATATTAATCTTCTACTACTATGAGAAAGAAAAAAAAGTAAATCTATCACAATTCTGTAAAGATTGTGATCTTATTAGTACAATAATTGCAATCTAATCAATCCCATAATCGCAATCAAGTTCGTGTAAACTTCATATAAATCCAAAGCACAAAGTTTATAACTATCACACTTAATATATTTTGAGTAATCTGTATAGGTGACGTCACTGCACGCAACAGTGTGGCAATACTGGGTTGGAAAACCAGTCAGGGATGACACCTAGACTAAACGAAATACACTAGCTACGGATATATGTTAAATCTTAATGTCAGGGGCGACACCTGGCTACGGAGATATTTAATATCTTATAGAGTAAATTCAACTTCCAAAGAAGTGAAAATGGCGTCATTACTAAAATGGAATGATTCGGAAAGTATGTGCACGAGACGGTCGTGGAAAGGTGTGTCATTTACGGTGGGGGGAAAAAAATGCGCTTTATAGTCGACAATGAATCACAGCCAACGAGGAGAATAATAACTGACAAGAGTGACACACGATCTGCAAAATGGACAAACCGGGGAGGAGGCTGCCCTTGACATGAGATATCAGTGTGTTAAATTAGTGTGGCCGATACGCAAGCGAGTCTGGCTCACGACCTCGCGGTAACCCAGCGTACGTGAGGTGTTCTTACCCCACACAATGGGTGTGACAACGCAATTTGGCGCACATAGAATCCTTAGCCTAGAAATCCTGCCAGCAAATGAAGAATCCGAATTGAAAACAAGAATAGTAATCAGTGGCAGGAAGTCTTCTCACACTTACAAGGTCTAAGGAAGGTACAAGTTATTAGTTGTCATGAAAGTGTTAGCATGGTAAGCTGCTCTATCCGTTAACTTTGATACATAATAATGATAATAATAATAATAATAATAATAATAAAAATAATTACTTACACATTTATCTGCTGTTAGAACACCTTTGAGAAAATCCACTTGTCTCTTATAATGTTTTAACCTGTCATCAGATGGTGCGCTGTAATAAAAAAGATTTGGTAACTATTTTTTATGTAATCAAAAATATGTTCTTGGAAAGTTTTCTTCAAGAAACTGCAAACAAGGTTTAAAATTTCTGTCAATAGTATTAAATGTGATTAAAAAAGAAAGAAAGAAAGACAGTTGAAGTTATTTTAACTTAGATAATAACCAGAGTATTTAATAGTACAATAACAATCAAGTATTAAAGAGAAATTTTTTTTTTGTCTTCATTTTTGGAAAAAATACGAAAGCCTGTCAGAAACTCACAAGAATATCGGAAAGCCAAGATTCAATTCTGATCAAAGGCTGACATACCTTGAAATACTGCGTTTAAGGAAGATGAAAGGTGATGGGGAAAATATAAATCCTTAGAGTTAAAAAAATATTTTCCTATAAAGGTGATAGATTTCCTATGTACTAGCTTAAAGTAACGTAGCAGTCAAAATTAGGAGATGAAAGTGATACAAAACTGGAGATTTAAAAATGTTTTTCTTTCTTTCTTTCAACTAAAATACCGACGTACCTACGAAAGTCTAATTCTTGATTCAATATGAAAATGTTAAGAAAATATATCTCTATGGAGGTGATACCTTAAACACTTGCTTAAAATATAGCAGTCGAAATCTGGAGATGGAAGTGACAAAAGATAAATAATAAGTTTTAGAAACGATTTTTTTTCAACAAAAAATAAAGAAGTACCTACGAAAGAATACTTCTTAATATTAAGCTAAAATATTAAGGAAATATTTTCCTATAGAGCTAATACGTTAAACACTTGCTTGAGGTAATGTAGCAATTGGTGATTCAAAATCAAGTGAGTTTTAGAAATGTTTCTTCCAATAAAAAATACCAAAGTGCCTACTTAAATATATTTGTTAATATTTTGCAACAATATAAAGAAAATATTTGCTTAAAATAAAGCAGTAGAAAACTGGGGATGGAAGTGACTCAAAATAAATAGTGAGTTTTGAAAAGGTTTCGTTCTTTCATCTAAATTACCGAAGTACCTACGAAAGTCTAACTGTTAATAATTTGTCAAAATATTAAAAAAAAAAAAAAAAAAAAAAAAAAAAAAAAAAAAAAAAAAAATTCTAAAGAGGTGATACTTAAACAATTGTTTAAAATAATACAGAAGGCGAAATCCAGAGACGGAAGTGATACAATAAATAGTTGTCTCTTAGAAATATTTCTTTCTTTCAAAATACCGAAGTACCTCCAGAAGTCTACTACTTAATTTTATGTCAAAATGTTAAAATATTTTTCAATAGTTGGATGAAACCTTAAAACACTTGCATAAATTAATATAGAAGTCAAATTCTGAAGAAGGGGTTATAGAAAATAAACTTTTTAGAAATCTTTCTTTCAACTAAAATATCGATGCACTTACGGAAGTCAACTTCGTAATATTATGTCAATATGTTGAACAAAATATTTTTTTTACGGATGGGATACCTTAAACACTTGAATAAATATAATATTCGAAATCTGGAGATGGAAGTGATACAAAATAATGAGTTTTTAAAATGTTTAGATATTTCAACTAAAATACAGAAGTACATACGAGAACCTAATTCTTAATATTTTACCAAAATATAAAGGAAATATTTTTTTATATAAAGGTGATACTATAAACCAGGGGTAGGGATCCCCTTACTTGCAGGAACATCTGACACTGCCCGGTGAGAAAATTATCTAAACCTAAATTTTAAAAGCTTGAATGTTAAACTTTCGTTAATTATTTGAATATTTTTCAACTGAATAATTCGTATCTGATAAACTTATTCGAAGGAGAGAAAGAGAATAAACTCTGTCAAATATGTGATTAATTTAATAGGGAAAGGAAAGGTTGCCAGATTTATTTTTAGCAACAACTGATAGAGTAATAGACATGCCTTTATTACGATCAATTACAATTTTTTTTCCATCTGTTGTCAATTTTTTGTGATGCTATGTGAAATAATTCAGTATAAATTTAATGCATTTTGTTGTCCCACATATGCGATGTTCATAAAATTAATTTAAAAACTTCGAAATGTATTGTTAATTATATTTTGTAATGATTTAAAAAAAAAAAAAAGTATTCAAAATGTATATGTTAAAAAGTTTTTTACTTTCAAAAATTGGTTTGGTACTTTGTTGAAACATATCATTTATTGGTTGGAATAGTTTTCAACTTCTGTACTTACCTATGTGAACAATTTTTTTCCAAATTACATTTACCCAAGAATCATTTCAGTGATAGACTTACGCATAATCATCTTGCACATCAGTTAAAAAGTAATTCGTCTTCATTTCCATCAAACGTATTTGAGCTTTCCAGACTAATGCAAAATAAACCATCTTATAAATTTAAAATTTAGGTAAGATTTTAATTAACTTTAAAACATTATACCTTTTGTTATGCTTAATAGTTTTGTATTTTAAATTTTAAAACATTGTAACTATCTGTTTATATATAATCAACATATATTACAGAGATTTAATGGTTAAGGCTACTTAACCATTAACTCTGAATTTGTAAAAGTACAAAATTAATCTCTTGCACCCTCAGAAGATTTCAAGTATATGCAAATCGCTCTTGGTACTATAAAGGTATCCCTCCCCTGCTTAAAATAATATATAGGTCGAACTCTGGAGACGTAAGTGATATAAAATAAAGTAAGTTTTAGAAATTTTTTCAACAAAAATATCGAAGTACCTACGGAAGTTTACTTCTTAATATGCAAAATATTAAAATATTTTTCTACTGTATTGATATTTTAAACACTAGCCTAAATTAATGTAGCAGTAGAAGTCTGGAGATGGAGAAGATGCAAAATAATTTGCGAGATTTAAAAACGTTTTTTTTTTTTCAATTAAAATACGAAGTATACACGGATGGCTGATTCTTAGTATTTTGCTAAATAAAGAAAATATTTCTATATAGGGGTGATACCTTAAACTCTTGCTTAAAATAACATAGCAGTCGAAATCTGGAGGTGGAAGTGATACAAAATAAAAGTGGTTTAGTATTTTTTTTCAAACTAAAATACCGAAGTACTTATGGGAGTCTACATCTATTTTTTTTTTTTTTTTTAAATATTTTTCTATAGAGCTGATACTTAAACACTTGCTTAAATTAACATAGCAGTCGAAATCTAGCGATGAAAGTGATATAAAATAAATAGCAAGTTTTATAAATGTTTCTTTCAACTAAATTACAGAGTCCCTACGGGAGTCTACTTCTTAATGTTATGCCAAAATAATAATATTTTCCTGCCTATCTTAAATATTTACTCAAATTAAGGTAGACGGTGAAATTGGGCGATAAAAATAGCACAAATGAATATAAACTCTTAAAAAAATATCTTTGTTGAAACTGAATTACCGAAGAACTTACGGAAGTGTACGTTTTAATGGCAATGCCAAAACGTTAAGAAAACAATGTTCTATTGACTGATACCTTAAACATTTGCTTAAATTTATGCACCATTCAAAATATGATGATAAAAAGTCGTACAAATACTTTTCTTTCTTTAACTCAAATACCGAAGTTTTAATGAAAGAAAGATTTTTTTTTCGTAATTGCAATGTAAATTTATAAAAATAAGAATTTTAATTAAAGAGTGTTACTACCAGAACGAAGCAGAAAAAATGAATACTAAAAGGGGTCTTAATTATGTTGCAATGTATTTATGTGTAGAAAATTTTAAAGCAACTGTTATGCTACTGTTATAATTATAATAAAAAGAAATATAACACAATTAGTAATTAGTAAACTTATTTACTTCTATATATTTTTTCCCATTTCTAAACAGAAAACGAAAATTTTCGAAGAATATATATATATATATATATATATATATATATATATATATATATATATATATATATATATATATATATATATATATATATATATATATATATATATATATATATATATATATATATATATATATATATATATATATATATATATATATATACCGGCACAACTCGAAAATAAATACTAAAATTTGCCACTTTACAAATACAACTATTTAATATGATAATGCTTTACATTAATAACTACAAATATAATAACCTAACACGAGGTGTCTAAGTGAAAAGACCAAGGAAACGAGTAGAGAATTCAACACATTCTGTCTTCTATGGAATAAAGGAAACCTGAAATCAACTGAAGGTGAGTACTTCTGTTTCTTATAAACAGTAATATGTCTTCTCTTCTAATGCTCATCTTCAATCGGACTGTGGAAGTATCTCTCTCAATTTTTCCTACTGAAACTGTTCTACATTTTTAAATAACTTTAAATTAGTGAGATAAAGACTGCAGTATTTATAATTAATTAACTAGTCATAATAATAATTGATAATAATAACAATAATAATAATAATAATGATAATTTTCGGTTACAGAAAACAGAAAATAAGAAAAATTCTCTCATTCTTATTTACAGGAAAAAATTTTTTTGGCAAAGTTCTAAGTTTTGTGTCCTAAAAACTAATAATAAAAAATGACGAAAAAATCTAAAATAAAAATAAAGAACAAATTAAGACCTTTCTATTTCTTTAAGAGATTAGTAAACATTTTGTTTAATTCTTAAAAAAAAAAATTTCTTTTGGGAAAAACGGGAATGATTTTCTTTCTTACAGAAAAATAACTATGTAAAGTGGTGCTATATTATTTTCAAAAAAGTGTTATTCTTACCATGAACAATAAGCATGTGTGTGTGTGTGTGTGTGTGTGTGTGTGTGTGTGTGTGTGTGTGTGTGTGTGTGTGTGTGTGTGTGTGTGTGTGCGCGCATATGGTATATATATATATATATATATATATATATATATATATATATATATATATATATATATATATATATATATATATATATATATATATATATATATATATATATATATATATATATATACACGAATAATGTACAAAATTTCGGCAACTATAACTTTATATCAAATATTTAATAAATTACAAGTAAAACTGGCAAGTAAATCGCCTTGTGACAGAAGCCTTAATTGCATTGACAGAAGACTAAGTTCTATTAAATGGTGATTACATTACCCTATAAACTACAAAAGTGAATTTGAATTTCCTTTACAGGAAGTGAAAGGAAAAAAATGATTTCCGAGGTGTGAAGAAGAAATGTGGCGAAAGAATATTGGTTCACAATATGAAAAATTTATTCTTCTTACTCATTTTAAAAGGAACCAACGACATAGTACCATCTAAAATATTAAGTCAGAGACCAGTGACCATGTACAGTCGTCAACAGAAGTTCGTTCCTATTAAGCTGAAAATAAATATTTATATAAAATGGAGATCATCTCAGATTCAGCCAATCACAGTTCAATTAAACCCCGCTGGATGTTTTTATTTTCTTTTTATTCAAAATAGAGCTTTTTTGAAATGATCTCCATTTTATATAAATATTTATTTCCAGCTTAATAGGAACGAACTTCTGTTGACGACTGTACCTTCTAAAATACTAATAACAATGAAAATTAATCATTATTTTAGTAATGAGAGTGAATATAGGATTAATGAATAAGATTCATACATTAAGGGATTTGAATTGAGTTTAAGGAATGAATAATGAAAACTTACATACTTTGGACTTTTCTCCATTTCGGTAACTTTTTCTTGAAGCCATTGTACGTACTGTAAAATAATAACGGACATTATATCAAGGCATTACATACCTTCAAGACGAAATTATTTAAAAATATATTCATTATTTTTGCTCTGTCAAACATACAAAACATTATCTTTTACAATTTCATAATTATCAACAGAAATTTATTCCTAAAATTTTTCAAAAATATATTTTTTAATTAAAGAAACATTATTTATAATGGACAAATATTTCATGGTCGATTTAAAAAAAAAAATAAATAAATAAAAACTAAAAATACACACATACACATTATATAGGAGGGAAACAACATTTTTTTTTTTCCTGAATCTCATTAAGGGATAGGACGAGTGCCTTCATGCCTTAATCCCTTTACCTTTTATGCATATAAAATATAATTACACCTTGAAATTATATATTAAGTGCTAGAAAAATTGTCAAACTTGTCAAAATGTACTTTTAAGTTAGGCCAATATATTGCAAAATTTTTTTTTTTTTTTTAAATTTTACAAGTAAAGGTTTCTTTAAAAAAAGAAGCACAAAATGTATAAAATATTTATTAAATATATTTACATCCCATATAAATAATACACAAAAATAACTTAGGAATGGTTTGGTGGCCTATATATATATATATATATATATATATATATATATATATATATATATATATATATATATATATATATATATATATATATATATATATATATATATATATATATATATATATATATATATATATTATATATATATATATATATAAAATACATTACACACAACTACTTCCATTATCTATAATTATTATCATCATTATGCCCAGCTTTCAGTCTGATAACGCTTGTCTATGTTCTTTTTCATATAAGCCTCAGCCTCTTTGGTCGATAAATTGAGAGCTTTTTCACAAATATACTGAAGAGCCTCGTAAACATCGATGGGTATCCGTTTAGCATTTCCAGCATAATATATTTTACAATTGGCATTACCAATATATTTCCATAATTCTTGATAGTTATCTTTCATGACATGTTGAATATATATCTTATCTTCCTGATCTCTTGAGAATGCACAAAAGAGCAACAGTTTCTTCTTCTCTGATAAATATTCCCACTCTTCTTTGAAGAAATAATCTTTATCCTTTCCTCTACAACCAAATATTAATATTAAATTATCGGAGTTGTCAAACGCAATTCGCTCTTGAATATATGACCTAAAAGGGGCACATCCTGTTCCAGGAGCTATCATGACCACTGGTGGACATTCACTTTTTGAATCAGGAAATAATAATGTTCCTTTTTTAATACCAATATAAACAAGTGAGCCTAATTCCAATCTTGCTAGCCAATTGCTACATAACCCTAAGCGAGGACGTTTTAGAATAGTCTTATAATTAACAACAGCCATCAATATTTGAGCCCTACCTGGAATAGTTTTGCAAGAAGATGCGATGGAATAGTCTCTAGGTTTAATTGGGGGAATTAAGTTAAATAAGTATTCAAAGGGAATATTATTTTTAGTGAATGGGAAGTCTGCAAGAGCTTCCAGAATGGATCGTTTAGGACGGGTGCAATAATTAAACATTTCTTCTTGTCCTTCTGCTGAAGCAAATTCAAGGAATTTTTCTTTTTCATTTTCATCAGTTGTAAAGTGAGATAACAACTCAAAAAAATGCCGCTTCGGTACACACTGTATATCGAAATAACACTTAACACACTGCTCCACTGTGCATGGCTGTGGAAGAAGAGGGGATGGTTTAAAATTATTAGTACCAGAAAATATGTAAAACTTTAGATGCCTTTCAAGACCTAAACATTCAATAAATTCCTCAACATATTCATCCAGATTTTGAGGTTGGATTGTCAAAATATCTCCTGGGTTGTGAGAATATGATAAAGAAGTAACATCAAATTCAATTAACCTTACATCCTGAAAATGATCGACAGAAGTTTTCCTTAAATTTTTGGTAATGGATGATATTTTCATTTCTATTTCATTTGTTCTAGAAAAAGCATCTGAAGGTTTTGGATTATTTTCCACATTAGACTGAACATCTAATGATTCTGATTCAACAAACTTAATATGATACTTTGGAGGAGGAAGAAAATATTCTGTAATTGGTTGTAAACCACTTGGAAGAGGATATAAATTTAAAAGGATTTCAAATAATTCCTTTACCCACTTATCAATAATAAAATCCGGTCCTAATTCATGCTGGTCATCGGCTAATCCAATATTGATAATAGGTTTAGCCCCTAGTATTTGAATAAGCTTATTTAAACGTTTCGCGGCAAAATTAAACTTTTGATATGAAGAGTCTCCCAAACCAAGAACTCCATAATACATATCTTTCAAAAGATTCCTATTTGATCTTTTATTCCAAAGAGTTTGAAAGAATGTCTTCATATTTGCTGGATCATCACCTTGCCCTGTTGTTGCAGCTACAAATACTACTAGTTTCTCTTCTGTGAGTTCTTGTAATGAACAATCATCCATTGATTTGATGATGGGCTTGAAAAAGAAACGTAACGACTCTCTCCCAATTCTTTCAGCTGCTTCCTCTGCAGTTCCTGTTTCACTTCCATACAAGATGAATATTTTCCGCTCCTCCTGAAAGGAGAAACAATCTTCAAAATCCAAATAAAAAGTGTGTTGAAGAGATATTCTCTAAAGATCTTTATTTAACTTTACTCTAAAATAATAAAAATTCTTTAAAATAATTCTTTTTTTTTTTAATACAAATATATTCTTAAACTTATGTACTGTAAGTATTGACATACAATAGTAACATAAAACTTCAAATATTTCAAAAAAGTTTCTTGTATTTTAAAATAAGAGACAATTGTGGTCATTGCTCCACAGTAGACATCGAGATGTAGTAAAAGAAAAATGTAACCTCATATAACCTACTTTTCTAATCCCTGCTTGAATAAGGTTATATGCTTTTCAGACACTGTTTTTCATGTTTATTCTTCATTGTAATTTATTCTGAGTATTTTCTATAATGTTCATTCAGAATTGAGTCAATAAATTAATGTGATTTGTCTTATATTTGGAGAGAAATAAGTCACAAACTGTTTTTCTCTTTGGGATTCTCTCTTGTGGTGTATGATGGTTTACTCCGGGGTGTAATATCAAGAGATTAAATTGCAGTTTTAAAATTAGGTTGGATAGGAATATGAATTACTTAGATTACAAAGTTCAACCACAACCACGAAGTTAATATCATGCGAATATATTTCCTTTGACTACCACTGCACAAGACAAGGTCTGAATTGAAGCAGAAATCTAAAAAGAACAATTCATATTAATTTTGTAGTTAATATGAATTGTTCTTTTTAGATTTCTGCATCAATTCAGACCTTGTCTTGTGCAGTGGTAGTCAAAGGAAATATATTTGTATGATATTAACTTCGTGGTTGTGGTTGAGCTTTGTAGAAATTATTCGTGTGATGATCTCATTTATCTTAAATTGCATGTACCAAGAGTTGGGGTGGGATAGTCTTTGGTAGGCCCATAAGATATTTGTTTTCTCTGTTTTATTCTTTTTAAAACAGTAGTTGAACAATAAAAGCATAATAGAGTGGTTCTCAAAATTATTTATGTAATAAATTAATGTTTAAATTTTTTATTTTTTTTTAAAGGGCCTGTTATCTCAATTATTCTTGCATAATTTTTATAGCTTTCCCATTAAATTTCTGGATTGTAAACTTTTATATTGTCTGAGTAAATCTTATCTTTTTAGGTATGTAGACATATGGCAAACCTCTTCAATTATATTAAAGTTTTTATTTTTTTATTAATATAAATATTAATAAATAAATAAAATATATATTACAAAAGTTATTTATTTATTTTTTTAATATAAATATTAATAAAAATAACTGAAACTTTTATATAATTGAAGAGGAGGTTTGTCATGTGTCTATGTACCTAAAAAGATAAGATTTACTCTGACGATATAAAAGTAGCTATTTCCAGAAATTTAAAGGGAAAACTATAAAAAATTATGCAAGAATAATTGAGCATTTTAATAAAGGAAATAAAAAAAAAAAAAAAATTTCCTTTTAAAAAAAAAAAAAAAAAAAAAAAAAAAAAAAAAAAAAAAAAAAAAAAATTACAGAAATACTTCAATTTATTATATATATATATATATATATTATATATATATATATATATATATATATATATATATATATATATATATATATATATATATATATATATATATATATATATATATATATATATATATATATATATATTAGGGATGGAGCGATACCAAAATTTTTACCGATACCGATACCCGATACCCGATACCTGAAAAGTATACCGATACTTTATCCATTCATATACCAAAAATTTTACCGATACCGATACCTAAAAATTCAAAATTCGATACCGGTAGCGATACCGATACCTATACCGAAAATATACCGATAATACCGATACTTCACTCCATCCCTATATATATATATATATATATATATATATATATATATATATATATATATATATATATATATATATATATATATATATATATATATATATATATATATATATATATATATATATATATATATATATATATATATATATATATATATATATATATAGTGATACCAAAATTTTAATCAATACTAATAATTTTAAACCACCTGATACTGATACGTATACAGTAAATTTTATAATTTACCAATAACGAGTACTGATTTTAATACTAATTTTTCTTTTTAATGAATTCATGAAGGTTAAAACAAGATTGAAAAAATAATCGATGACTATAACTATAAAATTAGGGTTTCCTCCTATCAGTAAAATCTAGTTATTTTGAAATCACACTGCTAAAAAATTTTTCAAATACATAAGTTTAAGTCTGTCAAAAGATATTCTATCCCACAAGACATGCGCTATATATATATATATATATATATATATATATATATATATATATATATATATATATATATATATATATATATATATATATATATATATATAGTACAAAAAGGTTTGAGAGACGGCCGCAAACATTAACAACTTTATTCATATACAAACACGACGTTTCGACCTATTACAAAGGTCATCTTCAGGACATCTGCAGATTATGATATGAATAATAATAACAGTATAATAATAAGTAATAATAATAAGAATAATAATAATAATATAAAGCAATAATAATACCATATTAATTGTCATATCAATATTAGTAGTAGCAATAATGTCAATGATAATAATAATGGTAATGATATGTGGTCATAAAGATCAATATAATAATAATAATAATACTATTATCTATTAGTTATTATTATTATTAATTATTATTATTTATCATTATTATTAATTATTTTTATTTTTATTATTTTTATTGTCATTATTGGATTTTATATCATGATCTATTAATTTTTAAGTTTGGCTATTTTTATTATTATTATTATTACTATTATTATTATTATTATTATTATTATTATTATTACTATTATTATATATTATTATTATGGCTATTATTTATTATCATTATTATTATTATATTGATCTTTATGACCACATATCATTACTATTATTACTATCATTATTATTATCATTGACATTATTGCTATTATTAATTATTGCTGAGGTTGAAATCTGTATATTTTTACCACCTCCAACCCCAGCATAACTAAAATTACTTATGACTCCACATCTACAAATTTGTTTGTACAAGAATATTTATTCAGATAAATTGTTGACACAAACCAATTATTTTTATGTAGTTATAAACATTCGACTAATTCCTTTTCTAAGCATATGCAGCCCTTCCGATCCTTTAATTTAAATGTAAATATAAATATTTTGTTCTATCACAGCATCATAGCTGAACAAATTATACAGTATTAAATAAGTATGTATGAGATGAACTACATTGGAAAAGTCACATTTTTGAAAGAACACTATATATATATATATATATATATATATATATATATATATATATATATATATATATATATATATATATATATATATATATATATATATATATATATATATATATATATATATATATATATATGCTAAAGTTTAAACTCTTCACTCAAAATCTTGCCTAAAATTTCACTCTTTACTATTATTTCTCCTTCTCCATCTCCCTCCTTCTCATGTACACATAATATAATGATGTATAGCCCTGCTGGCATTCCTCTGGCAGCCCTAAAAATTTGTGCCTAGATTTGATACATTGTTTCATTCCTACTTTCAATTTTCCCTCCTGGAAGTGTGCATTCATTCAATCTGTTCTGAAGAAGATAGACCCTTCTTTTCTATCACTCTTTCCAAAGTTGATAAGGGTATGAAATTTTGTAGAAACATTTTAAAATCTCTTACCTCTAAATCTCCGATTGCCAATATGTCTTATATAAAACACAACTGACTGGTGACTTTTCCCTTCTCTTGATCTTTAGCACTTTGGCATTTCAATGAATCCTTTGCTATGGTAATAGACATACTGGAATACTTTGATAAAAATCTGGAACAAAGCTTTGAATTTAAACTTCTCCCTTTTAATATTTATCTCCCTAATTTCCCTTTCAGTCATTCTGAAGCAGTTGTTGTAGCTGGCCACCATTCATCCTAAAATCTATCAATAGTGATGTTCTTCAGGGATCAGTTTATAACTATTATTTTTCTTTAATGATGTCATTTCCTCTTATATTCACTCATGCTGATGTCATCTTTTATTATTCCTTTTAATTTGAAAGAATACTCATTCAATGGAAAATACTAGGGGGTGGGCTTGGAGCAACTGAACTATCTTTCATGTAACTCTAGTTGGGTAAAAGAAAATATAGTTGTCTTCAATGCCTCGAAAAACCAAGTTCCTTCATCTATCTTCTCAACAATTTTTCATACATAATACAAATATAAAATCTTCTTCAAAAACACTCATCTCAAACTTTCTGTTTTTATTCTTTGATTTCAGCTTCTTTTCTTGTGATCTTACTGGAAGGATTACATTCTCCCTCTCTTAGCAAGTTTCTAAGATGGGTGTTCTGAGACATCTTCAGAATTTTTTTTACCATCTCAGTTGCTTGCACCTCGTATCAAGTATGCCCATTACATTTATGGGGTGGATCTGATCATTCTGATTTCCTCTGACAAGGTGTAGTCAAAGGCTTCTTGACTTTTCAACTCCCCTGCTTTCATCAACTCACTAAACTTCTTTGTTGCATCCTTTTGCTTATCTGAACTTTCAGATCATATTACTCCATCTCTGAGGAGAACTTGTGTGACTTGTCTTTACACATCATCTCACCCATTCACTTTCTACCTCTTTAAATTCTAGACTTAACTGCTATGCTCACTTTGCGTGTACTCTACTGGTAGAGTCTTAAAACACTCTTCCTTTCTTTTCATACTTTTTTATATTACAAAACCTTTAATTAGATTCAATGAATTAACCATTTTTCTGTTTCCACAGCATAATAAATTTCAATAAATATTAAGCCAATTTTTTTTAGAACCAGAAAGGCTTTAAAAGCATTTCAAGATCTTTGTAATTTTAAAAATTAAATATTAGTACCATATTTTGTTATAAGAACATTAAGGAGCACTTTAGAGCCAGAGAGTCAAGTTGGATAAGACAAATATTTTTTATTGCAAAAATTGTGAAATAAGGCAATTTATGGTAGCAAATATGGCCAGATTTAAATATTGGTAAACATTTTTTACACTTTTACAGCAGGGTTAAATTTTTCAAAACGCTAATTTGTACTTGATTTTAAGGCAAGATGGCCCAACATACAAAATAAAGTTAATGAAGACTTTGAAATACACTGAAAATATCACTAAAGCTTAAAAGAAATACAGGAGGGATAAAGTTAATCAGGCAAATTCCAATTTGTTTACTTAAAGTATATAAATATTATAGTTAATGTTTAACTATTGTTTACTGGTTACTTTTTCTTTCTAATTATTAAAATACCTACTTACCTATATACTCTATATATCCTAACCTATATATATATATATATATGATAGCCTACCTTATATTGTGGTAATTATATGATCACAAGAATAATATGATATATATTAAATAGATTTTATTTATTTTTATTTATTTTATGATAAATATTAAATAGATTTTATTTATTTTCTATTTTTCATAACATTTCTTTGTACTTAAGATTGACTATTGTGAGTATCATGTGGTCACATTTAATGAATGCATCTGTGATTTAATTATAGGGAAACCACAAGCATGAACAAGGACATATAGGATGTCAAAAAAAAGGAGGAGTTATTTGGAGGGGAAGAAGAAATCAATCAAGGGTGAACATAACCATCAATAAACTTTTTTTTTTGTTTTCTGATTTTTAAACGTTTTAAGTGCTTTTTATTTCTTTCTGATATATAATTATTTATTGTTTAATTAGAGTTTACTGGTTTATATATATATATATATATATATATATATATATATATATATATATATATATATATATATATATATATATATATATATATATATATATATATATATATATATATATATATATATATATATATATATATATATATATATATATATATATATATATATATATATATATATATATATATATATATATATATATATATATATATATATATATATATATATATATATATATATATAATTTTCCATATGGAATTGTACAAAGTTTTATTTTTCAACTGTTAAAAATTGTTGCACTGTTATTTCTAATTTCCAAAGGTATAAATGAGGTTAATTTTTATTAACCTGCTTTCCAAAATTAATATTTTAACATATACTGTATGTTTGAAAATTTCATTTGTACAGTGATGGATTATAGAAATGCCACTGTGATGATATTTGGCACTATATGAAAGTTGATAAGGTCCAAACTGTTCCACCCCCAAAAATTGTTAGGTAATTTAAACTATCTCATATAAAGGATTATAAAATCTTTTTTCATTTAATAGACATTTAAAATTATTATATTTGGTGACCAAAAAGATAAGGTTTTCAGGGTAAAAGAACATATTTTGATAAAATAAAGTGTCTGTCAACCTTAGCATTCTCAATAGCCCAAAATTTGGACCAAAGTGCTGTAATTTACGGTTAATATACTAAAACCACACTAAATTCAGTAAATACCTTTTCAAACTTCCAATCTTTTGATTTATTCCCATTTGCAATTTGCTGTGCTTCATCTATAAGCCTCAAAAAATTTACTTCCAAGCGAGTCTTCAACTCTGGTTTGAGAGTCATTTTCACAAGATTATATTAAACTTAAATTAAATCTTTCACAAGATTATATATAACCTGCATTTGAGAAAAAAAATTACTTTAAATAAATTGAAATTGGAAATTCTCTGTTATATTTTATAAATTTACTTTAAACGCCTTACCAAAATGAGCAATCAAACTAAAGAAGGAAAATGATAACAATCAAAAACTGGTAAATATCTTCACTGAAATTAAAGTCTAAATAAGCAAGACCTGATGAATGCAAAAAGAACAAATATTTATAATTATGAATGTTATTCACTCTCTCTGTCCATTGGAATGTGAATAACATTAATAATTATGAACTGATGCAATCAAATTCAAGTCTCTATAACTGAAAAAAAATAAATAAATAAAATATTTAAAACATTATAAAGAAAAGATAATAGATCATATATTTATCAGTAGTATAAAAATTTGCAAAGACAGAATATAATATAAAAGTTTCTACACTTTTAGAAAAGTATGCAAATCAGTTATAGATTCGAAATACTAACATAAATGAAGCTATTTAAGAAAAATGAAGTTTCAGAAATGCAAGAAATATTCTAAAGATAAGATTAAAATACAATAGTTTTAATTTAAAAAAAAAAAATTATTACACAAAAACTTAAAAAAGGTTTTAAAAATTTTTTTTTTCAACATTACAACAGGTATAAAATTTCTTATAAATCATGCTGACATAAATCATGCTGACATTGAAAAAAAATTAAAAACAGTCAAAGGACAATACATCTTTAAGGTCATATCATGTTGTAAGATAATCATAAGTGTAAGTCATTTTATATTAAAATTTTAAGGGTTTTTAGTATTTAATGGACAAAAATCATTTTCTACCGTTCTTTACCCAATTTACTTGATTTTGTAATATTTCATCTTTGTAGTTACAACAATGAAAAAAAAAAAAGTGCAGCTGAATCGAAGGGTAAATATGCAGAAATATGCAGTTTACATCTCTTAGCTAGTTTTTAGTTATTATTCAAAATATAAACTGGAAATGCAATGTATACTGAAGAAAAATTATTTAAATTTGAAGCAAAATCAAATTCGCAAAATTAAAATGCATTTAAGGTAGTAAAAATAGATTTCAAACATCATAAAGCTTGGCTGTCATCTGCAACTATGACATCATATATAATATTGGGCAAAAAATAAAGATAATCAGAAAATATACTGGTACTAGTGTAGAAATATATCAATACTAATCTAACAAACTAGTTTGATTTAACCTAACCTTGACTTAAAGGGTAAATGTATGATAAAGGCCAGTAAATAGGTCTAACCTAAAAAAATAAGTAAAAAGATACTGAAATGTACTTTATAGTATTTCAAATATCTAGCAACAATGTTTTCTCTTACGAAATATTGATATTGTTAATGTCTCTTTCCCTATAGTCATTATTTTTTCTTTGTATATCAAAACTATAAAGAATTCATCTGAAATATTTTTTTAAGGTTAATTGAGTGAAAAACGATTCTAAAAACTATAAACACACAAAAAAATTAATTAACAAAGAGTAATAATACCACGTTTAACACATCATATTACTTTAATAGTATAATAGCATTTGCATTATATATGCATGAATAATAAAAAGCGTATTTCAAGAAAAGATTAACTTAAATATTATTGCAGTACATCAATAAAAAAGTAATTGCATGGCATAGAATCATTTGTTTATGAGAGCTCTGCCCCCCATACCTTCCCACCTGTGAGTGGTGATTTTATATATATATATATATATATATATATATATATATATATATATATATATATATATATATATATATATATATATATATATATATATATATATATATATATATATATATATATATGGTTCAGATGTCATTGGGGTAAGACGTGTTAAAAAGAGAAGAAACAGTAAGATTTTAGAAGGAAAACACCAAGAAAGAGAAGAAAGATAGTAATCTGAAGAGTAAAAATAAACTCTCAGAAGAAACATGATTTAGAGAAGAAGGTTGTGAGTGAGAAGAGAACATCAATATTCAAGCCAGGATGAGTTTAGGAATAATAAACAAAAATTTTAATATAAAGTTATTTTTTTTTCGAAATTAAGATAATTAGTAAAATTTTATTTAAATAAGAAAAAATTGTGAAGCAACAAAAGTAAAATTATTATTGGAATTTATACAAAGAAAATTAAATATTTACAAATTTCAACTTGAATATTGATTATTTTGAACGTGATCCAATATGACATCTGAATCATAAAGACTTACAACAAGTCTTTCAATAATGTGCCTTCAGCATCATTTGGAGGTTGTGGCGACAGGCCTAGCAAGCCGGCTATTTAAAAAGACACACTGCTCAAGAAACCAATGATGAGCCTTGGAATAGGACGGAATGCCTTTCAGAGGCTCGTCGCCTGACAGGAGTGATCCTAACAGAATGGATGGTGAGATGAGATGAGATGAGATATATATATATATATATATATATATATATATATATATATATATATATATATATATATATATATATATATATATATATATATATATATATATTTTTTATTTTTTAAAAAAAAAAAAAAAAAATTTACATTATTTCAAATATTAAAAAAAAAAAATTTATAAACATTTTTTTTTTTTTAGCTCAGAACTATAAATTTTCGTATGATTCCCTGACACTGATCCAGCAACCTGTGTTGTTAAATAGCCTTAAATTTTTATTATTTTTGGTTTACAAAATCATTTTCCACGGCCTAATTAACCTAAAAAAAATTATTTCAATTCTTCTTATTTTCAATATACAAAGAAAAAAACAATGACTATATAGGAAATGACACATTTATTTTGATATTTTTGTATGATATCATTCTCTTTACATATATTGCTGTAAGGCATAGGCACATTCAGTTTAGTTGGCCTAATTGTATAATCTTATAACAGTATTATCACACCTTTTAACACTTTCAAATTTTCCCCTGAATTTCAAAAGTTTTTCAACTATCTACCGTATATACCGTCCTTCCAATTGACAATTGACATTTGACAACACAATCATAGTACCGTGACCAAGGACTATGACCGTGACACAACTCCTTCAACTAGTGTTGTCAACTCAAAATTAGAAATTTTGGCTAAGTCAGGACTTAAAAATGGCAAGATTCGGCTAGATTTTTTCAGTAAACGGCTAAGTAATTAGATAAATAAATAAATAAATAAATAAATAAATAAATAAATAAAGAGAAAAATGCTATAATCCCATTGATGATCGTAAAATATTAAAAATTTGAATAATTTAGCAGTAAATTTTTCAACTTAAATATATTTTAATCTTATTTAATTGAAAAAATGATACGTTTACCAGTATTTGTAAGTTATCTGGAATCCTTTGCTTTAATTCATTATTTAGGGTCCTATATTTCTTGAAATATATCAAGTGATACATCTTTGGCCTCTCCTGTACTTGATGATGAATATGCTGCCATCATTCAATATTTTTGGTGAGTCAAGAATAATTTATAATTTTTACATCATTTGCCATGTACCTTTAAACAAGACTTCACAGTTAATATTGATTTTAGCAATTGCAAATTTCTTAGTTTTGATTTTGCGGTATTCATGCTACTAAACTCCTTTTCGACATTAGCATATAATGTGGTAATGTTCGTGTAGAAATGGCAAATTTTTTCCAATTCTTTGAATAAATTAGAATCTGCAGCATTCTTATACTGGAAAACTTGTTTAAAATTAACCTAATTAATTGGAGGAAACTGAATCCAAAATGCCTCAGTTTCTTCCAATTAATTAGGTTAATTTTATTATACTGAATTTCAATCTCATAATCATATTCAAATCGCAATGTAGTTTACAAGAGCAAAGAGGTTATAAGCAAGATATATAATAGCTATGTTAGGCCAGCATTAGAGTATTGTACAAAAGTTCGGCCTCTACATTTGAGAAAAGACATAGATATGCTGGAGAGAGTACAACGTAGAGCAGCAAAGATTATTTCTAGCTTTGAGAGTAAGAGCTTTCTTAGAGGGGAAATGATACAAGTTTAAAAAATATTTGCATCTGACAGTAATACAGAGATTGAAAAATACTTTATAGTGGACCATGGAAGAGAAACTAGAGACCAATGATAAGAAAATTAAAAAGAAGTCATGCCATCTCGATCCAAGAAAATACTCTTTTAGTAATAGGGTTGTTAATTTTTGGAATGGCTTGCCACAGGAGGTTGTTGACTGTGATTCTCTTGTAGCATTTAAAAGGGGGTTAGATAGATTTATGGATGGTTTAGGTATCGCATAGTATAACTTAACTAAGCCAAATTTTCGGGTATATATGAATTTTTAAACCAGTTTGTGACTTGGCCTATGAATTTTTCATTAACTTGTGACTAAGCTTATCGGCCAGTTTTGTAGTGGTGTTGGTTCATTACATGCTGCATGTGTAATTAGTTAAGTTTACTAAATATATGTAAGGGCTTAGTTTTAGTTTTATATTACTTTGCATGGAAGAATTGATAACTAGGGATAACATAGACCTAGTCTTTGTTGCATGTATTAATATTTTTATTATTTCTTTTGACTGGGAGAGTCTCGATAGGCCCGTGTGGCTTCTGTCTCTATTTTTCTTATGTTTCTTATGTAAGTAGTTTGCTAATAGGCTTTCTGTTGGGATGGAGAATTTTATCCACAAATAATAATGACATATTTGCTAGTATTTGTAAGTTATTTTGCATCATTTGTTTTAATTCAATGAATACACACAGGAGAAATTTATGACATCTTTCTCTAAGATATTTTTCCTCCTCTCTTGTAATTATCTGTTTCTTTTAGTTCTTAGTTTTCAAATCTATATCCTAAATATAGGCGAAGATCTACTTATTCTTCGAGGTTAACAGCAAGAGTGTTTATTTTATTAGTTGGGGATACAATTAAGTTTACTGACGATAGATTTAAAAAACAGATTCAAAGCATTCAATAATTTTGATTTGTCTACTATTTTGAATTCATAGATTTTCTTTATGGGCTGCAGAAATAAAAGAAATACTAAATTTGTTTGATCTTTATATATTGTTATATCAAAGTATGTAAAATGAAATGCGATAATAAACAAATGTGTGTTTGAGGATTTTATTGTTCAAATAAATATAAATTAATTACAGAATTTATTTTCCTTATAAATGGCTAAATTTCTGCTAACAATATACTCGAAATGGCTATATTTTCGGCTAACGGCTAAATTCAAAATTCTACTATCCAGATAAGACTAGAATCGGCTAGATTTAGCAGAAAAGTGACTAAATTAGCAACCCTATCTCAAACCCAACAAACTTCAAATTTGTCATAAAAGAAGTAATGAGACATTAGCCTACAATCCAGAGACAACCAGCAAAAATATAGCACTTGTTACTAGGAAAATATTAACTTCTTACGTTTCATCATAATAGTAATCCAATAAAATTAGACATTATTGATATTTCCAGCAAAACAATATTTTTTTATTACTTGACTTTTAAAAATCTCAGGAAATCATTTTTAATATTTCTATTTATCTTATATAAAACTGTTTATATGCTTTCACTAATATATATAGTATCTAGTGTATATACTTTATATTTTAAGCTCTCCTTGATAGGAGTTTGTAGAGTAGACATTATGTATATTTACTAAAATATTTGGAATCTCGAACAAGAAAAAAAAATGTCTGAAGATATTGTTAAAACAAATTCATCCGCCTTTATTTTTACTCTCATTTGCTTTGGCAGGTTTTCCAATTTAAATATCCAGTCTTGCAGAAATACTTGGTGGTTCGTTATTCTCTTTAACTGTACTGTAGCTAACACTTATTTATGAAAAGGCTAATCTCTTCAACCTCTTTTCTTCATCTAATTCCATCCTGGGCGGGTATATCATATCTCATCCTACTTCTCCTGTCAGGTGTTCTATGTCCCTATCTGTAATCACACATGATCTAATGCATAAGATTCTGAGATCTATGAATGACATTTCTCTTCTTGTTTTCAGGAAGTGTGCCCCTAAGCTAGCGCCTGTCTTCGTTCAATTCTAATATATATGCCTAAATAATTATACTTTTCCTGTGCAGAAGCATGAATATTTTCAGTCGATCCCGAAGAAAGGAAGCAGTTCTAATACTTCTTACTGTCGTACAAGCTCTAGCTCTCACTTGTGATCTGTCTAAGATATGTGAAACTGTCCTCAACTTTCGTTTTCTGGATAATCTTTAATTTTATTTCCTTCTCTCAGATCATAAGTTTCACTTACAACACTCTTGGTCTACTAAAGACATACTCTCCTTTCTAACTGATTTATGATCTTCTCCATTTTGGGAGTACGGAGAGGGGAGCCTTTATGTGGTAGCCAGTGATGGGAGAATTCGAAACCGGATTTTGCGATTTTTTCATGGATTCGAATTCGAGGGTTATGGATTGAGATTCGAGAACTCCAAAATTGGGTGGATTCGTATTCAAGGAATTCAAAATTAGTTGGATTAGGATTCGGATTCGAAAGATGCCGGATTCACCTATCACTGATATATATATATATATATATATATATATATATATATATATATATATATATATATATATATATATATATATATATATATATATATATATATATATATATATATATATATATATATATATATATATATATCCTTGTTTTATTGTACAGTACTTAATCAATTTGTCCATTTTTTTTATTTCTCCTGCAGTAAAGGACAAAATATCATGAGAATTTTTAAAAAATTATATCGATATATATCGATGCGATGTTTTTAAACATTACATCGATATATCGATTATATTTAATCACCACTCACTGGTCTGATAGTTCGGGGAAGAGAACCCCCGTAGAAGCTTTGTCCTCTACAGTGTATTATGCATTCTTGATGTTATAAAACCGATAATATATATATATATATATATATATATATATATATATATATATATATATATATATATATATATATATATATATATATATATATATATATATATATATATATATATATATATATATATATATATATATATATATATATTTGGCTGTTGTCGTGAGTGGAGGTGCTTAAATCAGATGGGAAAAGAAAAGATAGAAGAAGAGAGAGAGAGAAGAAGAGACAAGAGAAGAGAAAAGAAGAGGAGAAAAGAGAGGATAAGGAAAGAAAAACAACAGCTTTCATAATCTGTTCTGAAAATTGGAAAGACTGTTTAGAGATTGCTGAAGAATTAGATTGAAAAGTAAATTATTTCTGAACTTAAAAAAGCAATACCAAATTTATTTTAAAATATAAATTTTTTAAAAATATTTTCAAAAAACAAAAATAAACAAATCGCAATTAAATTATATTCAAAATTTTATGGAGGAGCAACAAAACTTTCAGTTAAAAGACTTTTGGCTTAAGTGGAAATTCAACATTAGCATTAACAATATAAAATTTAAAAACATGAGTTTAATTGGGTAGGGCGACAAGCTGGATCATGAAGCTTAGTTCTTCGCATGGTTCTAGCGGTTGGGATTCCTTTTAGCCATTTTTTTTTGTCTTCCCATGTACGACTGCATCATGCGGGAATTGGTGTAATGTATAAAAAAAAAATATATATATATATATATATATATATATATATATATATATATATATATATATATATATATATATATATATATATATAATATATATATATATATATATATTATATATATATATATATATATATATAACTATAAAAATTGAATTGCAATTGTTTTAAAATTTAAATAACTTGAAAAAAAAAAAAAAAAAAAAAAAAAAAAAAAAAAAAAAACAATTTTTTTTTTTTTTTTTTTATAATTTTTTTTTTTATTTTATTATTATTATTATTTTTTTTTTTTGACAAATAGGTTTGTAAAATTTTGAGTAGAAAGAGGATCTGAATTCCAAAGAGTGTTCATTTTAAAACTCAATATCAATAAAAATTAAAAAAAAAATTTCATAATGTTGGAAATATAAATGTTTACCATAAAGATTTAGTTTTCTTTAGTTTTGTTCCGTTTCAAGGTCAAAGCTAGGGAATGTCCTTAAAACTCTTGGAACAAACTTCTCTTTACTTTATTTGCAAACTTGGCTTTTATTTTGTTTAGTAATTATAAAAAAGAATATTTACAAAATATCCGTATTAATTTAATTGATAAATCGACAATAACACACGATGTTAGATAGAAAAAAATGGTACCAGTGATACTTCTAAAATAGTTTTTTTGTACCATGAAATTATAGCAGTAAAGTAAGTCATTGCGATAGCAGGCTATAGATAGGCTAAATTTTTATCTTATCAGTTTATCTTTTGCTCTTTAAACGAATAAAAAAACAAAAGGAAAAAAAAAACAGGCTGAAGATTATTTTCAGAAAGTAATCCGATTACAACGCACGTGATTTCTATTGAAAGAATTATTTTTATTTTTGATTGTACAATAAAGTAAATGACGAAAGGCTATTGACAATGTTCTTACTCGCAAAATGCTATCGCCCACAGTGAGTAAAGCAGTGCAAAGAAAGATACTGTTATAAACATTCGTACCATAGTGAATTTTGTCTTTTTGGGACTACAGTGTTAGTAGTTAGTATAAATAGGTACTTAAATGTCTTTTTCAGCATAGTGAATTACTAATATTAAAAAAGAAAGATGAAGATAGTAAGGGGAAAAATAATAGTTATTGGTCCTCATAGTAAGTAATATATATATATATATATATATATATATATATATATATATATATATATATATATATATATATATATATATATATATATATATATATATATATATATATATATATATATATATATATATATATATATATATATATATATATATATATATATTTTACAGATCGCCACCCATCACGGGCAGAGTCCTTTTCAAGGAGGGGGCACACATAAAGGGAGAAAACTCGTTTAAACATACACCTAACGCACAACCCTTAGGTGGGCGCAGACGGAAGCCTTGAAGAGTGGAAGATTAAATACAGGAGGAAAAATAGATGATGGTAGAGAGTTCCACAGAACAGAGGTGGCTGGAAAGGAGGCACAACGGGCTAGCCTGGGGTTTCCTACGCCCACACAAAATTCGTGTGACAGCAGGGCACCTCTTGTGCATCGAGGACGACGCAGCGGTGGAGGAATGCGAGAGGCCAATTCCCTCGAGCACCTGCCATTGCAGTACCTATAGAAAAGAGATAGCACGCCAACGTTACGCAGCAGAGATAGAGGGTCAAGAGAGTTTGAAATTAGGGGACAGTTTATTAATCTTTTAGCTTTTGACTCAACCCTATCCAGAAGAGAGAAGGAGCCGGAGCCCCCCAAAATGTGAGAACAGTACTCCATACAAGGGCGAATACGACCCTTACATATTTGGAGTAACTGCTCAGAATTCGACACCTGCCAAACATAAGAGGTAATTAGGGGGTTGCGAGATTATTAAATTTTGCTTTGGTTTTTTGGGGGTCGCGATGTTTAAAAGGTTGAGAATAAATACTAGTTTATACAATCATAAATTTATTTTATTTTTCTATATCAAATTTTTTTTTTTTGTAATAATCATTCGGTGATAAAAGTCCAGAGGTATACAAAGTTTCTATTAAAGTTGGGAAAAACCAAATGTTTGACATGAAGCTTTTGAAAGTATGCAAATCAGAGGATGTGGGGAAAATAAAAAGGTGTTCATGATTTTACCAGGGGAGCACATGTGGGTGGGCATATCGGTTAAGTCTGGGATCAGAGAGTCGAGCAAAGAATGAGACTATGTGTAAAGACGAATTACACGAGCTCGTCACAGTAGAAGGTGTACGAGTTCAAAGGAATAGTGTCCATTGTAATATCGATAGTGTAAGGAGAGTGATGAAAGTTTTCGGAGATTAGAAAGATTGGAAAGACATGGTGAAAGGAGAGTTGACAAACTGAAAGCCCTAAACTGCATCGTATTAAGGAAAGCAGTAAGTGTGAAACCAATCAGATTATAGTGCGTATACTCTATACAAGGGACGAATAATGCTCCAAACATAGAGCAAACACCTGAAATGGTTAGAAGTAGTAGGGTAGGTTAGTTAAATCAAGAGAAAATGTGAGTTGTGTCATAGATTATGTCGAGGAGATAAATAAAGGAACAGGGTTTTTTAAGGCATTGAAAAAAACGTAGTTTTCATTACTGAACTAGAGATACGAGGAAAATTAAAGAGCAGTTGCTCCAAGGCCATCTTAACATTAACTAACTACCTTTGAACAGATAGTCTTTCATATTGAAAGGAGCAATGAAGGGTGCTGCGATTGGCATGAGTGAATATACGATACGTATTGACAGAAATCATTAATGAAAAGTAGAAAAAGAGTTGGTGATAGAACAGAATAAAAGTTCGTCATCTACAAAAACTGATATAAATGAGAGCGAGGGTCACAGAGAGTAAGATATATACCAAAATAGAAATCAGAACTTTCGATTTATCTTCCTCCACAGAAAGTAAATCATCGAAATGTGAAGAACAGAGAACCAAGAGTCAGAGAGAAGGGAAAGATAACCGGTTGAACTTTCTTTCCGGAAATCATATTGATTCTCTGAGGTAAGATTAGGTGATTTAAGATGTTTCCAAATTTCCTTGTTAATGTAGTTTCAAAAACTATGGAGAAAACAGAGTTTAAAGCTGTAAGACAAATATATATATATATATATATATATATATATATATATATATATATATATATATATATATATATATATATATATATATATATATATATATATATATATATATATATATATATCCAGACTTTGGCACAGTCTAGATAAACTCGTACTCCCAACAGAAGGAAATGATTGAATTTGATAGACAGAAACGAAATACTGTGCCAAGGTAGAGTGCAAACCCAAAATCACAAATTATGAAGATATGATTCACAGAAGGAATACCGTTAGGATCGTACATCTTCTTACTGTTAAGCTCTGGTAGAGCAGAAAGAAATTTCTTCTTAAGAAATAATTATGGTAGATATAAATGAGTTGAAAAGGGTGGAGGGTTAAAGGTAGAATATATATGTAATTCATCTTCAGATTTGAGAAATATATAATATGTAATTCTGAAGATTCTGACATCCCCCTATCTGGCAAAAATACTATTTTTATCTGACCTTTGAACGAAAACAAAAAGTTCAGGAACCTCAAGAAATTAAGCTTCACACTAATAGAAAGGGAATTATTTAACATTGCTTTAACTTATTATTAGGTAAACTTTGATTTTATTCCGCACTCGTGCCCCCATTTTGAAGATACCATAAACTCTTTTCTTCGTAGAGAGTATTACAAATTTTTATAGTTTCTCTACAGAAAAATCTGGCAACCTAAGCCAAACGGCATTTTGATTTGCAAGGCAAATCACTCCGCTCAAATTGAACTCACGCTCTTTCCTGACACCATTTTGGAGGGTTCATCCCATTGAATTTGGCCTCAAATCTGGGGAAGGGGCCCCCGCGGGAGCCCCATGAACCCCCCATAAATGGTATCAGGAAGTTGCCTGAGTTTGCAAAATCGCTGCGTTCACCTCCTGACCATTTTCTTTGCGGTTCAGACCGGCTTAAATTGACTCGAATCTTGGGGTCCGGGGGTCCGCGCGGGTCCGGGAACCGACAAAGAAAAGGTCTTTCCAACCGATGTCAGCTCTAATTTTGCTTCTCCATCTTTTCCTCCTCTTTCTGGCATCAAGACACCATTTTGAATATCATTGTCGAAGTTTGTAAACATCGATGTAAATCACTCTTTACATCCGTATCCTATATAT